>LFZN01000667.1:0-12931 GCA_001578235.1 Pseudocercospora eumusae
TAGGAGTCTAGTAGATCGGGGGGCGGTAGAGTAGCTTAGCCGTATTACTCGGGATTAATATAGTAGGATCCCTTAAATTTATACTCTCGTACTTAGCCTAACCTCGTACTCGGGCTAAGTACATACGGCGTATTACCGTTATTACGAATAAGTACGAAGTCGGACTAGGCATCGAGTACTATAGAATAGACTCGTACATCTAGCGAGATCGGCTACTTATCCGGGGTAAAAGCGAAGTCCCTATCCTTTAGAAGCGTATTTCCGAAGTAGGCCTATACCGCTATAACTATTTACGGCGCTAGGGTAACTAGCTAATCGTTACTATATACTACTATACGGAATTTTATATCGTCCTTTCTACCTACGAGTAGTAGTATGCGGGCCTTCTCGTAAGCGGTAAGGGTTACTATCTTTCTAGGGATATCGATTTTAATGCCCTCTAGGCCGATAATATCTATAGCTACTAGTATTCTCGTACTAAGCTTCTATATAATGTGTACCTCGTACTTTATATAAGCGAGGATACGCTAGCCTTTCTATACCGCTAGTAGCTAGAGGTCTAGCTCGACATATTCTACTAAAGGCTACGCGTTACTTAGGCCCTTAATATATAACGGAGTCGCACGTATCTTACGTTCGATGTCTAGGCGAGCGTCGCGAAGGAACTTATTATCGATAAGTAAGATCGTAGCTCTAGTATCTAAGTATACCGTGTATTCTTTTCCGGTTAGTTCTAACCGTACTACCGCGCGTAGGTAATAATAGCCTCGAAAGGCGTATCTACCTTTAATTTTAGGTATAGTAGTAGATTCGATAATACGGATGTCGGCTAGGCTCCTTAGCTTAGAATGCTCGTAGCTCCGCTAAGGCTACTTAGGATAAGAACGGCGTTTATGCTCCTATAACTAATTATTACTTTAGAAATACTACGCGTAGTAGTTATACTTTATTTAGATCGTTATAGGGGAATATAGCTCGAATACGCTAACATCGCCGAAGTACGCTATCGGGATATTATCGTCGACTATATCCTCTTCTACCGTACGGAACTAATCGTTAAAATGCGCGTGTACCGAAGAGGTATCTAATAAGCGGCTTACTATACTTATATTACGAAGAGGGGATAGGGATACGTATCGCTCGTCTAATCGCGTACGGCTATAGGAGACGTAGAAATTACGAGGAGTATCGCGCTCTCTACGCCCGCTCGCTCTACTACGGTCGGTTACCTTACCGCGGTTATCGTAGTCGCGTCTACTATAGTTATCGTTTATATAGTCCGTTAGCGTACTCTTACCTTCTATCTTAATAGGCCTATTATTCTCGCGGCGAGAATCGGGCTCTCTTAGCGGGCGGTCGTTCTTTTAGCGATACTAATCTATACTTCGGAAAGGTAGCGTTATATTCTACTTATATTTATTAGTATCCCCGTACTCTTACTTACCGTATCGTCCCTAGCGGTCGTATAATCTATAGGTACGACTATTATAGTCGCGATTCTAGGTCCCGACTCGGCCTCGGTCGTTACGGTCGCTATAGTCGTTATACTTACGGCGCTTAGTATAGTCGTTATAGCTACTACGGTCGCTATACTCGTTACGGCTACTACGGTCGCTATACTTACGACGCTTAGGGTATTCCCTATACTAAGCTTCGTACTTCGCTTATACTCGTCGCGTAAACGAGTCGATCGTAGTCCGGTCCGATAGCTTAGAAACGTCCCTCTAGAATTCTAGAGCGAGGCGTAGCTAAGCCTACATAAGTAGCGGGCCTAGCCTATACCGATCGATATCTAGTCCTACTTCTCTAGCGTATCGGACGTAGTTTATTATAAAGTCTTATAGAGAGCGTCTAGCCTATACGTCCTTTAGAGTAAAAGCTTTATCGTTAAGCTTCTCCTAAGCCTCTACGATCGATATACTAAACTTATCTCGTAGAGCCTTTTCCTAACGATCTATCCTATAGCCGCTACGGATCGTACGGCGGTCGTTATTAGTAAGCTCCGAGATAAACTAAGTTTAAGCTATACCTCGTAAATATTTAGCGAGCTAGGTACGTATCGTTACCGCGTTATTTACTATCGCGTAGTCTCTAGCCGTATCTAAGAATATTTATACTAACCGGTATACTATTTTATTACTTTAAGTAAAAACGTCCTACCCTTATAATTCTACGTCTATTACCGAAGGGAAGAAGAAGCCTACATCGGACGGGTCGAAGCGCTCTTACCTATCTATATAGTATAGACTATTACTAGGTAAGCGGCTAGGGCTATATCTATATCTACGGTATAGATTACGATCGTAGGTACGACGTCTTCTACTATAAGGGCTACGAGAGTCGTCCGATCTAGATAACTCGCTAGGCTAGGAGGGGGACCGTCTTCCTCGTCGATGTTCTCTAATACGATCGTTCCTTTCGCGATCTCTACGAGTAGGGCGGCGATCGTTAGTAGCCCTCTCGACGATCTCGTATTTACTAGCGTCGGCTTCGTCGTCGCCTCTCGGAAATGCCGGGACCCTACGAGGCCTAGACGCCTAGGAGCGAGGTCGGCGGGGACGAGGTTTAGGTACCTCTACTAGGCCTACGCGAGGTGCCTCTACTAGGCCTACGCGTACGAGTCTCTCCGCCCTACCCGCGTCTAAGGCTACGTCTACCGTAGCGTCTAGGTTTAGATAACGACCGGTAGGTCGTAACGACGGGATACTTTAGCGGAGATCGTCTATCTCCGCCCTTAGGGCTTCTAACTATTCTAGATGTACTACTACTTAATTGTGAAGTACCTCTCTAATATCGTTAGAGAGATTCTATTATAGCTAGGCGAGTTCCTTAGCTAGATTAGGCTAGCTACTACCGGAAGGTATCGGCAAGGTATACTAGCCTACTACTAGTATTTCTTCCTACTATCCGTTTACGGGGGCTTCTACGCGCTTATTCTATGCCTATAGAACTAGTAGTCGATTATTTCGACGATTAGTTACTAGGCGACGTACCTCTATGCCGAGCATTTCGGATACGCTATAAGGGGCTTCCTCGCTCTCTATAGCCGATTCTATTACCTATACTCCTACCTATTTAACGCCGTGGAGGTACTAGGTTAGGGCCTTATTATATCGCTTCCTTAACTATTATATACGCGTACTACGAAGCTACTATAGCTAAAGATTTATATATTATCTCCGGATAGGTACTTATAGTAGTATCTACTATTGCCGAGGAGGCGTTACCGGTATCGCTAGGCGAAGATTTAACCGAGCGATGCCTTAGTAGGTTAACTCGGTACGCCGTACTTCTAACTAAGAAGGCGTCTACTATAGAGATTCCTATAGAGGAGGTAGCGATAAGCCTCTTCGTAAGGGTTCCGATAGGCTTAGCTTCTATAGGCTAGTCGGCTAAACTATCTATCCTTATTCCCGCTAATCCGGAAGAGGATTATACTCCGGAAGAGGATAGAGCGGTATATCTACCCTAGAAGGCGTTATACTAGCTAGCTAGACGGTTTAGTACTACGTTTCCGCTAATTCCGTAGGCCGGTCCTCTAGTATTAGGGGAATCGGCATAGCTAATAACGCTAGCGGAACGTGGACCTACTCCTCTATAGCTAGCGATACTCGTAGGATAGTAATTTATTCCTCCGGAGCTAGTACTACTCTAATAGCTAGTAAGGCTTATAAGGTTAGGATTTATTCCTCTAGGGCTAGTATAGCTACGGTAACTAGTAACGCTTATAGTATCGGGATCTATTCCTCTACCGGTAGGAAGTCTTTATCGTATAATAGGACTATTCTTACTATAGCTATTATAGCCGACTTATTAACTACCTACTCTAGGGGGAATCCTAACGTACTTATACCGCGTACCTAGCTATCTACCGCGGGCTCGTATTTAGCTAGAGGAGGAAATTACGTAACGATAACTCGGACTAAGCGGGTTAGTTACTCCCGTCGCTTATAGTATATAGACTTTAGGTGCTACGGGTTCTTTAGGAACTCGGCGAAGCTATAGACTAAATTGAGGGTATATAGGTCGAGTTCCGGGATCGTCGCTATAGTAAACGATCGTCCGCCTCTCGTAAGGCCGGACCTATAACGTAACGTATAGAAGTTAGCGTTAGGGTTAGTCGGGGGTAAAGAGTACCTCTACGGTTAGTAGTTTCCGTCTTTCGGTCCTAATCTCTAAAGGAAGCTAGGAGCGTGTTAATGCGGGTAGGAGGTAAGGTCGGTGTCGGATAGACCCGATCGCCTAAAAGGGAAAGTACTCGCGAGGTACGAGAGGCTATATAGTAGTATAGGGTACTAGGGTAGTACTACTAAGTAGCTTTTACCGTTATATCTATACGGAAGTTTCTTCTTAGAGGGCCTTATTTCGTTACGAGCTCTTTTACTAGNCTAATGCGGGTAGGAGGTAAGGTCGGTATCGGATAGACCCGATCGCCTAAAAGGGAAAGTACTCGCGAGGTACGAGAGGCTATATAGTAGTATAGGGTACTAGGGTAGTACTACTAAGTAGCTTTTACCGTTATATCTATACGGAAGTTTCTTCTTAGAGGGCCTTATTTCGTTGCGAGCTCTTTTACTAGGGCCCGGGTAGGCCGGGCGGAGTTAGGTAGAACCGGGTGCCTTAGGTAGAACCGGGTAGATAGGTAGGAGGGGTAGATCTCGGTCGTCTAAAGCGTATCGATCGCTTATTTTAATCGAGAAGAAGGTCGAACCTATAGTACTACTAGTTAGTACGTCTAGACTAAATAAGAGCTAATGTATAAGTATATATAATTAATGTCTATCTATAAACGCTACCTCTATGTCTATCTACTAGAGGCGGCGGTGTACTCCTGCCTCGTGGAGGCGGCGTACACCTGCCGCAACAGCTATAGGAACGTTATAAGAACTAAGTAGCCTCCTTTCTCCTCGCTAATGTTATACTATTAATCTAGAAGATACTTACTCGTATTACTAAGCTACATAAGATTTAGAAGGCTCTCTATAATACCTATAGCTAAGCGGGCCTATCTACGGACTATTAACGCTACTAAGACTAGGAGGCATATCGCTTTAATAGCAATGTTAAACACCTGAAGACCTTCTATGCTACATATAAGGCACTAGCACTTAATCTAACCTCTACTAATATTACGCTAGAGTAGATATCCATTTATCGACTACTATCTATAATAGATAGTTAGTATCTAAACTAGGTCTTACACCGAATAGAGCTTCTTAGATCTACACTAAAGGACTAACTATGCCCTCTCAAACTAGAAGGACTAGTTTACTTACTTCTTAATAAAGCAAAAATGTAGAAGGCTAATAGTGCCTTACTCGCGGCTTTAAAGCCGTAGGAGTAGCCCTCGAATAATAATAATAATAACAACGGCAACAATGGCGGTAATAACCGCTAAAACAACCGTTAGGGTAATAGATAGAAGGGCCGTCTAAACAACCTTAAATGCGATTACTACCCTAACCTTCGTAACTATAAGACCGCTAACTATTTCAAGTTACCCATCTTTCAATGGCGACAGCGACAGCGACGACGCCGAGGCCCCCGGGCGAAACGAATGAGTAGAAGGAGACATGTAAGAGAGCGTAAGAGATAGTAATAGTAGCCGATAGAGAGGTCCCGGAGAGAGTACTTAAAATAATAATTATAGAACTCTTAGGAGGACTAAAGGCACTTAAAAGTAACACGAGGATAATAGTAGATAAGGTAGTAGGAATAGCTACGGCAAAGGTATAGAAGGGTGCGGTACTAGTACCGAAAACTAACTAAGACACGTAGGTAAAGGTAGCTAGCCTTAAGGAAAAGAAGATAGCTATTAAAGTCTACGTTACGGACCTAAAGGAATAGGAGGAAATCGATAAGATAACGGGGAAGGAAATAGTCTAAAAAATAGGAATAAAGGAGATTATAGGGGCTAGGAAGGACGGGCGCGGAGCTATTAAGCTCTATACGGTTATAGAAGGGGATACGAAAAAACTAGAAACCTAGAAAGAATATATAATAAAGATAGGGAAGATAGTAAAGGTCTCCCGCTAATAGTTTATAGTAATAGCTCACGGCATAGCTAGAACCTTTAGAACGTAAGACTACATCGCCTAGCTCTAAAAGGAAAACTAATATACGTGCCTAGGAATCTAGATTACTAAAGTAGTATAGGTTAAGAGAAAGATCGAAGACATAAAGAAGAGATCGTTACTTATCCTATAGGTAGGAAGCGCGGAGTAAGTAAATACGCTCCTAGAAAGGGGGCTCTTCTAGGACTTTAAGAGGATAGATATAGAAATCTATATAAATACTTATAGGATACTACAATGCTATAAATGCTAGTAGTACGGACACCTAGTAGTAAGGTACCTAAAGACGACGAATACCTACTTACACTATGCCTAAGGGTACTAGGTAAAGGAATATAGAGAACCGAAAGATAAGGCTAGATGCGCCAACTATGGGAGAAAACACCTAGCCTAGGCTAAAGAATGCCCGGTTAGGATAAGAGCCTAAGAAAAGGCGAGGGAGGCTCGGATAACCTTACTATAGAGGTACTATACCCCCGAAGACGACCAACAAAGTCGATAAAGGGTATATAACCCGAATAAGAGATAAAGAGAGGAGGAGGCTACGCCCCCCCCCCCCCCCCCCCTAAGAAACTACCCTTAAATAGGACGACTACGACACATAGACTAGGTAGGGAGAGACCCTAACTAAAGGAAGCTTAACTAAATAGTTACCTAGATAAATAAAGATACCCCCTAGGGGGAGACCTAAAGCTAAGACGAAACTAGTTAGGACTAGATAGACTAAACCTAATAAATAATACGACCTTACTAACCATTATATAGTATAATGTGAACAAGAGTAAGGATAAGGTGTAAAGGAGCTTCCTCTAAGCCCTTTAACCGGAATACTACTACATTATAGCGATATAAGAGCCGTAGATAAACCCTTACTTAATAACACAAACGATAGTAAAAGACCTAAGGTACTATACAATTATATATAAGGCGGGAACGCCGAGAACCTACATCTACATTAGTAAGGAGATCGCTATAGAGACATGGGAGACTATAGACTAGGAGGACGGGGACTCTACTTCAATAAGAATATACACCGCCTAAGGCCCGATTAGGATATACTACATATATAACCTACTACCGGAGTCGAGGAGTAGCACATAGCTTAACACCTTAGAAAGGATACTAGCTATAATCTAGAACGACTAACAATAAGTAGTAGTAGGCGACTTTAACCTCTACTATCCCCTATAGGGATTAGACTTTACACTAGCACACTACTACTTAGTAGGGAGACTAATCGATGCTATAGAGAGAGAAGGAATAGAGATAATAACTCCGAAGGGGCTTACGATATAGGAAGCTAGGTTAAGTAGAAGTATAATCGACCTCTGTTTCGTAACTTAACCGATAAAGGAGAGGGTTAAGAGATACACGATAAATACGGACATAGAAGCATTATTAGACTACCTACCGATATAAATAGAACTTAATCTATAGACGACCTAGGAATAGGAACCGGAAGTAAGACCTAACTAGAAGAAAGCTAATTAGGAGGCAATAAATAGGATGCTACAACCGAGGACCTAGGAAATAGTAGCGAGGGACCTCCGAAACATAGAAGACATCGAGCGAGTAGTAGAACACCTAGTATAAGCTATCTAAGAAGCTATAGAAGCTATAATACCTAAATGTAAACCGTCTAAGTACTAGTAACCGTACTAGACGTAAGAATATACGGAAAAAGTAGAAGAAGTAAGAAGGGTAAGGAGGAAGTAGGCTATAATATACTCCTAAGAAGACTAGGAAGCCTATTATAGAGCTACCTAAGATAAGAAGAGATAGATAAGAAGGGACAAAATACTAGAATAGAGATCTACGGTCGGAATACTTATAGAAAAACTAGAGGATATATAGAGGATCGCTAAATAGGTAAGGTAACCTACTTAGGAAAGAGACTAACTACCCTAGTTCCCCGATATTAAGGATAGATAAGGAAGAATCTATACTACTGACGAAGGTAAAGCGGGAGTACTAGGATAATACTTCTATAGAGGGTAAGTAGAAGCCGACCTAACGGATATCTAGGGAGCTTAACTCGAGCTACCCCGGGAAGGTACGAAATAGTAGCCGGAAGCGGACATAGAGGAAGTAATAACAACTATCTTAAAGCTCCCGGGGAAAAAAGTACTAAGGCTAGATAAAGTACATAATAAAATACTTAAGGCGTGTAAAAAAATACTAGCCCCGGCTCTAGCTAACATCTTCACGGCCTACATAATATAGGGATATTACCTAAAGCGGTTTAGAGAATCCCTTACGATAGTACTCCGGAAACTATAGAAGGAAGACTACTCCTAATTAAAATTATACCGACCGATAGTACTCCTTAACGCGATAGGGAAACTCTTAGAGAAACTAGTCGTAAGGAGGCTTATAGAGTTCGTAGAGGAACATAACGTCCTACTAGAGGAGTAAATAGGGGGAAGGGCAAAGAGATCTACCCTTACAGTAGTAGAGCTTATAATAGAATAGGTTCGACACATATAGTACTACGGAAAGAATAAAGTAGTATTACTCCTTTCGCTCGATATATTAGGAGCCTTCGACAACGTCTCGCATAATAGGCTTATCTACATACTAAGGCAAAAGAGGATACTAATATAGATAGTCTAATTTATCTAGTCGTTCCTAAAAGAGAGGATAACCTAGCTACTTTTAGGGAGATATAAGTTAGCCCCTATCTAGACTAATACGGGAATACCCTAAGGATCGACCCTCTTACCGATACTCTTTCTAATATTCGTAGCGGACCTAATACTAAAGCTTAAATCGAATAAGATATTAGCATCGGGATTTGTAGATGATACTAACATCCTAGCATGGTCGGACTCTATAGAGAAAACTATAGGATCCTAGAAGGGTAACATAAGGAGTACGAAGTATAGGCATAAAAATATAGAGCTAAATTCGTACCGGAGAAGGACTAAGTAATCTATTTTAGTAAGGTAAAGATAAAACATAATATAAAGGCGCTAATTACTATCTAAGGCTACCTAATCTAACCTACCTTCGAGCTACGAGTCCTCGGAATATAGCTAGACCTAAAACTAAGCTAGGGCCCGCAAGTTAAGAAGGCATAAATAAGAGCTAACGCGAATAGATAATCTATCGAAAGACTTACGGCATCGACGTAGGGAGCGACATTCGATAAAGCAAAGATAATGTATAAGGTAATAGTAAAACCGGCGATGCTATATAGAGCATAGGTCTAGGTAGCTTAAGATAAAATACCGAAGAGAGTTATAGACCTAATTAATAGAGTCTAAGCCTAATGCCTTAGGAGAATTATAGGGGCATATAAATCTACCCCGACGAGAGTACTAGAAATAGAGACGGGATCGCTACTAGTATACTAGTACCTAAAGGGCATAAGGTACTAATACGCTATTAAAACGACCCTATATCTAGTTTAGAAAACTATTAAGAAAGCGCTCGAGAAAATCTAGAGCTAAGCACTATCGAGAAGGAGAGGGATTTATAGATAAGAGAGGAAGGTATAGAAAGAAGAAGACCTAGCCTAAGGAACGGAGACCTACTATAAAGTACTCTAAACTATAGAAGGTTAGGGTTACCCTACCCGGCTTTAGGGTTGGGGTTGGGCGTCGTAGTCGTGCGGCTACGGCGCGCGGGCTTATTAGTCGGCGAGCGAGCTAATGAGCTATAACTAGCGACACATCTCGACTAATAAGCGCGCTCGCTTCTTCACATATCCCTACCCGTACCTTTATACCTCTCTATCTCCTATTATTTATACGATATATTCTTCATATATTACTATACTTTATTATCTATCCTTTATTATTTATATAGCATCCCGTTTATACGGTACATCGTATATTATCGCGTGTTCTCGTACGCCGTCGTATATTATCGCATATTCTCGCACGCCGTCGTATATACCGTACGCTTTATACGCTTCGGACGTACCTTACGCTATCCTCTATTATTTATGCGATATATTCTTTATATATTACTATACTTTATTATTTATCCTATACTATTTCTACGGGATCCCGTTTATACGGTGTATCGCTTATTATCGCACGTTCTCGTACGCCGTCGCATATTATCGTATATTCTTATACGCTACCCTATATACCGTACGCTTCGTATACCTTATACGCTTCGTACGCCCTCGCTCGTCCTCGCACGTTTAGGGTATCTATACCCCGTAGTCTTTATATACTATATATATTAACTATTCTTTCTATACTACCTCCTTCTTACGCTTTCTTATTTATGTATTCTTATACGCGTATTTATATATGCGTACGGCGTCCGTCTAGGGTCCCTTACTAGCGTTATAGCTCGACTAATTAGCTATAACTAGCGANCTCGTACGCCGTCGTATATACCGTACGCTTCGTACGCTTCGGACGTACCCTACGCTATCCTCTATTATTTATGCGATATATTCTTTATATATTACTATACTTTATTATTTATCCTATACTATTTCTACGGGATCCCGTTTATACGGTGTATCGCTTATTATCGCACGTTCTCGTACGCCGTCGTATATTATCGCATGTTCTTATACGCTACCCTATATACCGTACGCTTCGTACGCCCTCGCTCGTCCTCGCACGTTTAGGGTATCTATACCCCGTAGTCTTTACATACTACATATATTAACTATTCTTTCTATACTATTTCCTTCTTACGCTTTCTTATTTATATATTCTTATACGCGCATTTATATATGCGTGCGGCGTCCGTCTAGGGTCCCTTACTAGCGTTATAGCTCGACTAATTAGCTATAACTAGCGACACGTCTCGACTAATTAGTAGCTACGAACGGCATCGGCCGCAACCTAAACTACGCTCTATCATTTATAGGCTAATTTATAGGCTAATTTATAGGCTAATTTATATACTAATTTATATACCTATTTATATACCCGTTTACACGCTTATTTATGTACCTATTTATGCACCTATTTATGCACCTATTTATGCGCCTATTTATGCGCCTACTCATGCGCTAACCTAGTTATACGCTTACTCTATTTCCCTTAATTTATCTAGTTATGCTACATACTATTCGTACGTTACATTATTCGTACGTTATATTACTCGGGCGCTACATTATTTACGAATACCTTTATTTATGTAGTACTCTATCTATCCGTTACGCATATTAGTTATTATTAGCGACATGTCTCGACTAATTAGCTCTACGCTACGTCCCGACCCCGACCCTCCTTTATCTACGTACCCGAGAACGAGAGTAACGAGAATAAGTAATATAGAGACTCGAATGCTCGTAAGACATCGTCCGAAAGATACTACTACTAAAGAGTACGAACTATAAATAACTATATATTACGAGGACCGATTTAATAAGAAGTAAAGAGGTAATACTTCTCGCCTACGAAACGAGATATATAATAGAAAATTCCGGATCGCTCTAGGGTTCGATCGCTCGTACTCTAACGGAAAGTATAGAGAGTACTATAAGCGGGATTCCTTTTACCGAAATAGCTTATAGAGGAGCGTACTACATTATTTAGTCTACGCGTAACTTTACTCCTATATTATATTAGTCGTACGTTACATTATCCGGGCGCTATATTATTTATATTTATCTATTTATGTATTAAGCTATTTATAAATTTATTTATCTATAAATTAAATAATTTATACCCTAGATATATTAGTTATTACTAGCGACATATCTCGACTAATTAGCTTTACGCTACGTCTACGGGCTATTACGAAAGCGGATAATCTACCTACGCGCGTAAATGCCGAATACGATATAAGAGGTAGACCGTAGAGGGAAGAACTTAAAGTTATACGATATACTTACTACGTCTAGCTTACATCTCTTCCTCTACCGTAGGCTAAATTAGTAGATAAGATCCTAAAATTTATAATTATAACGAAGTTAGTACCGTAGCATTACGGCGGAAGAGGTAAATTACGCCCGGCGACCTACCGTACATAAGGTAAATATACGAGGTAAATTACGCCCGGTAGATGTAGAGGTAACATCTACTAGTATACGATAACTAAACATAACTCGTAACTAATAGTATAATACTTCTATATAACAACATCGGCCTTAAAGTTATAGAGATCTCTACTTATATATAAACTATAGTAACTAATAATAAATTACTAGGACGAGCCGTACTACGAGCTACTAATAGACGCCTCCGGCGTAGCGAGGATTCTACCTTATTATATCCCTAAGCATAAATTAGTTTTATCTATCGGATAGTATAATAGAGATATAACTTAATACTTTAGGCGTATATCTAAACCGCGAAGATATAACTTAATACTTTAGGGGTACATCTAAACCGCGAGATTTTAGATGTACCCCTAAAGTTTCTCTCCTATTAATGCTTAAAAGGCCTTCTCTATATCCGATACTATTTTAAGATTTCGAGGTAAGTAACATCTATAGGGAAGGCCGTGAATCGGATACCCTAGTAGAGACATAACCCGAATCCTTTACTATATAGCTAAACCGTAAGACTTTAGGTACATACCTTAAGTCTCGACATTCCTTTTCTATCGACGTTTAAAGAGTATACGAGCCGCATTATACGCTATAGAAACATCTCGAAATATTAGGTATATACCTAAAGTTTCGATATTTCCTCTCTCTTTTATACTTACTAGTCCTCGTCGGTTTCTTATACTAGTTCTAAAGTTAGGAAGTATGTTCCGCCTACGGGAAGGCTATAGCTAGACTAGATTTAGGCTATAGCTCGTTAATCTATAGCTAATATACCTAGAAGCTATTAAACCTTAGAGTTAGTTATAATAAAGCGGTTAAGGAGAGAGAATTCCTATAAGATAGAACTATCTTCTCGCCTTATAATCTTTCCTAGCCTAACTATTAT
>LFZN01000668.1:0-12998 GCA_001578235.1 Pseudocercospora eumusae
TTATAGAAGATATTACTAGCGGCTCTATAAAAATCGCCTCTACTTACTACTAAGTAGTACTCTAGGGTAGTAGCGGGCTCCGCGCGAAGGCACCGTAGGAAATCGATATAAAGACGCTACCGGAAAATAATTATAATAATTAGTCTTAGCGTATATCCGAGGTAGTAATATACGAAGGTATAACTATCTCTATAGTTAGTACTCGTACCTTTAGTAGGCTCGGTAAGGTAGTCCGCTAGGTCGTAAAGGAACCTTAGATAATATACCTACATCTAATGCCGTATACTAACTTTAACTCTAGCCGTAACGATTAGCTAACTATTATCGACTATAACGCTATACCGGATTATATTATTAAAAATATACGCGAAGCTAACGAGTCCGACCCGTAAGCCGCCCTTACGTACTTCCTCGATATAATCTACGCCTAGCTATAGTTCGGTAGAGGTACGTACGTCGCGGCCGAGAAGCGCGATATTAGTATACGCCTACCTCTCGTAGAAGCACGTTTCTCGCTAGCCGACATCGACTATAAATATACTAACGAGGACGACGATCCCTAGAAACGCGTACGCGGTATAGGCCTATCGGGTATTTACGGTCGCTATAACCGTCTTACGGTAGAATAATAGAAGGACTATCGCAAATACCTACCGATAGAAGTATAATAGTAACTCGCTAAGCTTACGTAGAAGATAACCGCTACTAAGACGGAGGCTATTACTAATATACTAAATATCTTTATAATAAAGCTTAAGCCTACGCCGAGGAAGAGCACGCGTAAGAGTAAAGCTAAGGGTACTAAGAGCATACCTACTATACTAAATACGCCTATTACGATCTTAGATAACGAAGATAGCGACGGCTTCGCGCCGCCGGAGTCGGCTACTAAAAAGCGTAAGCGTATAACTAAGACCCGCGTATAGCTAGCTAAGAAGTTCGTTAAGGTAGACTAGACTATATTTAGTAGCGACTAAGATACGTACACGATATTACTATACTATTATCTAGTCCGTAGTAGCTATCTACACTACGCCTAAGTATATCCTACTACCGGTACTATACATAGCTATAGTATTATCTAGCCTATAGTAGCTATCTATACTACGCCTAAGTACATCCTACTCCGGCACCGCATAGTAGGCGGTACTTCCTCCGTCCGTAGGGGGGTGTTGTTACGGTAGGTATACGCCGCCTCTACGAGGTAGGAGTATACCGCCGCCTTTAGGTAGATAGACATAGAGGTAGCGTTCATAGATAGACATTAATCACATACACTTGTACATTAGCTCTCATTTGGTCTAGACGTACTACGACCTCGCCGTAGATAGTAGACGCGCCCTTATCCGCGACCTCTCCGTAGTTAGTAGACGCGCCGATTATAGACGCGACCTTACCTTAAGTAGTAGACGCGCCGCCGTAAGATTAAGCTTTATAAAAGAACGATACGGTAGCTCTATAACTAATAGAGCTAGATCCTTAGCCTACTCGGGTAGTAGACGCGCCGCCGTAAGATTAAGCTTTATAAAAGAAAGACATAGTAGCTCTATAACTAATAGAGCTAGATCCCTAGCCTACTTAGGAATCTTAGTAGACGGGCGCCTATAAGAATCCTAGCATTAGTTCGCTTGCGGGCCAATGGGGGCGGCCTATCGCGATAGGGGTCGCGATAAGCCGAGCGCATACTACGTAGATAGACGGCGGATAGACGGCGGTGCGATAGGGATCGCGATAAGCCGAGAGCGCTTATACTAATAGCGATCGCCCGTTCCGATAGGGATCGCGATAAGCCGTATAGGCGGATAGGCGGCGGTCCTCGAAGTATAGGGATATAGAAGGCCCCTAGTCTCTTACTCTTTTTAGAATCTCTAAGATTATTCTAATATACGAAATAGAGGCTATTATATCGTTATATAAACCTAATACTCGTATTATATACCCTTACTTCTAACGATATCCTTATATAATAATCTTCGAACCTTTCTACTAAGGGTAGCGGTCCGATATACCTCTAAAAAGTAGTAGAACTACTCGTATAGGTACTTAGTAGCTAAGTAATAATAATATACTATCTATAAGCGATAGGGCTAGCTAGGGGTAGGTTCCTTTAGTAGAGGACTAGCTAAGTAGTAATAAAGATTCGCCTACGGGCTAACTTCGTAACGATGAACTATAGGACGCTACTATATATAGGGGCCTCCTAGTAGGTAAACTACGGGTATAGGAAGTCGAAGAAGACGACTTCGTCCGTAACGTCTTAGGGGCAGCGTAGGGGGATAGCGAGGAGGAAGATAACGAAGAGGAGCTAGCTATAAGGTACGCGGAGGCGAAAGCCTAATAGCGTTCCCTTCTAAAGAAGAAGCTTACTAGTCTCGAAAGAGATAATAATAAGCTCGCTAAGGAAATCGGTAATACGGATACCTCCTCTAGCTCCTAGATATTTCGAGGCGCGCTTACGGCGGCGTCTCGTACTACCGCCCTATTAGAGAGAGTAGGCGGACCCTAGGCGGAGTCTTATAAACGTATAGCCTCTACTACTAATTATAGCTTAGTACCTAAGAGAACTATTAAGGACCCTCCGATATATAAGGGTAAGAGCCTAAAGGAATATCGGAAGTAGGTAATAGCGTACGAGATTATATTTCTCTAAGCGCTATATACGTATAAGTTAGATCGGTCTAAGATTACCTACGCTATATAATTCCTCGAAGGTATAGCGAGCTAGCTATAGTAGAGATAGTAGATTCGTAACGAGAAGTTATTTAAACTTATATAGGAGTACCGAACATAGTAATAATTCGTTAACTAGCTCCTAAACGAGTTAGATAACCCGATTACCCGCCTACTAGACGTATACGAGAAGTATACGGAGACTAAGTAGTACGATAATTAAAGCGTAAGGAGCTTTCTTCTCTATATAGAGACCTTAGAAGAATAGCTCGAAGCGTATACCCTAAACTAGCTTCTATTCTATTACTTCTCCCGCCTACGGCCCGAACTACGTATCGTAGTTACGGACTATAATATTATTTCTAAGGATCGAGAGGAGCTATATCGCTTAGCGACTACTCTCGAGAAGAACTTAGCGGCGAAGGAGAAGAAGCTATAGCGTACCCGACCGACGGCGGTATCGACGGCGGGTAACGATCGGGGAAGTTCTAAACTAAGGGATAAGTCTAAGGCTAAGAAGGACGATAAAGCTAAGGATAAGGATCGATCTAAAGATAAAGATCGTTCTAAAGATAAGAAGGCCTCGACTTCGGATAGTAAGGATAACGAGATCCGGTACTACTATTATAACGAGGTAGGCTATATTCGACCTAACTATCCTCGCTATAAGAAGGAAGAAGAAAAGAAAGGTAACCCTAATAAGTAGCCTATAGGACGCTCGGGAAAAGCGTAGGCTTTATCGTAGCCTCTCCGATAGCGGTAGGGCTAATCCTAGTATAATTAGAGAAAGTAATCGAGACGGTAGGCGAAATCTAAACTCCGTAAGGAGTTCGTAAACTAGTTTATATAACTCTAGATACGGGTACGTAAGTAACTCTCCTATAATAGCGGCTCGTAGTCGAGTAAGAATTACTAACTATTAACGCTAACCTTCCCTACCTAAAGTAGTTAAAGGACTAGTAAATAATATACTACGGTATATACGAGCTAGAACTTAGTATAACCGATAGTAATAGCCGAGTAAGGATATATAAGGTCCTCGTATACGGGGTCGACTAAAGCGGGGTAGAACTCCTACTTAGTAAATATATACTACGGTCTACCGGCGTTAATATTTAGAACGGGCCGGGGACCTAGATATAGGGCTTTATAGCCGAATAGATTAAGCGTATGTCGCTAAAGAGACTAAAGAAGGAGCTAAAGGCTAGCGCCGTAGTCTACTACGTAGGATAGATTAGATTAGGTACCGACGGCGGTACGCCGGCGTTCCGTATCCTAAACGTTAGAGTTAGGTCGAACCTAGAACTACCGGATACCCTTAAATTATACTAGGATGTCTTTAATAAAGACTTTACGAGTATCCTACCCTCTTTTAGATAGACTAACTATACTATTAATCTTATAGAAGGAAAGGAACTACCTTACGGACTACTATATAACCTCTTACCTCGAGAGCTAGAAATCCTTCGGGAGTACTTAGAGAAGGAGCTCGAGACCGGCCGTATTATACGTAGTACGAGCCCCGCTAGCGCTCCGCTCTTATTTATACCTAAGAAGGATAGGGGTCTACGTCTCTACGTTAATTACCGAGCGCTAAATTCCGTTACTATTAAGGATAGGATACCCCTCCCGCTTATCGACGAGACGTTAGACCGACTAGTTAGAGCTAAGTACTTTACTACGTTAGACCTAAAGGATGCGTACTACCGTATCCGAATTCGCGAAGGCGACGAATAGAAGACTACGTTCCGTACGCGGTATAGATACTTTAAGTATCGTATTATACCTTTTAGGCTAACTAATGTACCTACTACCTTCTAGTCCTATATAAATCGGACTCTAGTAAGGTACCTAGATAATGTGTACGTAGTATACCTAGACGATATCCTAATATATACGTATAGCGATAATATCGAAGACTACTAGAATACGGTCCGTAAGGTACTCGACCGACTACGAGAAGCCGACTTATACTATAATATTAATAAGTATACCTTCGTAGCGGAGGAGGTCGCCTTCCTTAAATTTAGAGTAAACCGCTAGGGGGTTATAACGGATCCCGAGAAGGTAGCTACGATTACGTAGTAGCCGGTTCCTAGCTCTATATACGAGGTTTAGTTATTCCTCGGCTTCGCTAACTTCTATCGGCGCTTTATCGATAGGTATTCGAAGGTAGTAGTACCTATTACTAACCTTCTAAAAAAGGATATACTATAGTATTAGGGGGAACGATAGTAGTAGGCTTTTAACCGGCTAAAGTAATAGTTTACTACTACGCCGGTACTACGATACTTCGACCTAGCGAAGGAGGTCCGCCTAGAGACCGATGCTTCCGACTTCGGTCTTTCCGGCATCGTATCGTAGCTTTAGGAGGACGGGCTATAGTACCCGGTAGCCTTTACCTCGAGGAAGATAATCGAGGTAGAAAGGAACTACTAAACGTACGACTAAGAGCTATTAGCGATTATACATTACTTTCGGACTTAGCGTTATTACTTTAGTAGCCTAATAAAACCTATCTAGGTATATACTAATTATAATAACCTTAAAACTATCTAAACTGTTTAACGGCTAAACCCTTAATAAGCACGATAGGCCGTATTCCTTAGAGGTTTTAATTTCGAGATTTACTACTAGGTAGGAAAGAACAATCCTATAAATAGTCCGTCTAGGAGATAGGACTACTAGAGCGAGAACTATGCGGTAAATTAACTATTACTAACCCTTTAGTATAAGTTAAAGCTAGTAGATAGCGAAGCAATGCCGTAGGTAGTTCGTATTATATACGCCCGGGTTATAACGACTAGTAGATCTAGGGAGTCTACGACTAAGGAGAACTTAGAGACCGCCGGCGGAGAGTAGGCGGAGATAGCGAGCGAGGCTTCCTAACTTACTAGCGCTACTAAATATATGTAGTACGTACTACGCTCGGTAGCTAAGGTATTACTAGCGAGCGAAACTACATCTACCGACATTTCGGAAGCCTTTATTAGCCTTATTACTTAGCTATAGCACCGTAATAACTTTATTAAGCGGAAGAGGGATAAGCCGGAGGAACGGAACTAAGTACGTAGGCTCTAGAAGTAGAGATTCGATAAGAAAGGCTTACTTCGATATAAAGGTAGACTATATGTTCTAGATAAGTAGGTAGTCCGCTAGGAGATCTTATCTACCTACTACGATTCGAAACTAGCGGGGCATTTCGGTATACTAAAGATAGTCGCGCTCGTATACCGATCGCTATATTAGCCCGAGATAGAATAAGATATTAAGACCTATATTAAGACGTGCCCTATTTACTAAAAGATAAAATCGAGTCGATAACTGCCGTATAGTACGCTTACGAGTCTACCGATNATCCTCGTTATCGTTAATAGGTTCTCTAAGATAGCGCTATATATCCCGGCATAAGAAATATAGAAGACGCTAGACTTTACGGAATACTTCTTCGAAAGGGTCGTATCGAGATTTAGGATGCCTAAAGGGATCGTTAGCGATAGAGGTTCGCTATTTACATCGGGCTTCTAGACTAAGCTATATTTTTAGTACTAGATAAAACGACGTCTATCGACGGCGTACTACCCTTAAACCGATAGCTAAACGGAAATCTAGAATAGGACGTTAGAAGGTTACCTACGCTCCTTTATTAGCGAAGCGTAGGCGGAGTAGGTACGATAACTACCCTTCGTAGAGTTTGCCTATAATAACTCTAAATACTCTAGTATAGGCGAGACGCCTTTCTTCCTTATTTATAGAGAATACCCGAGGTAGTCGGAACTATACGAGGACGTATAGCGAGAGGGGGAGGTACTAGTAGCGATAGATAGAGTCGAATAGTTAAGGAATACGCGTAAGATTACGATAGAGTACTTATAGCGAGCGTAAGCCTACTAATAGAAGGCGTATAATAAGCGGCATACTATAGTAACGTTTAATAAGGGTAACCTCGTACTCCTAAGTACTAAAAACCTAAAGTTACGTTAGCCTAGCCGTAAGCTTAGTATATAATTCGTAGGACCTTTTAGGGTAGAAAAAGCTATCGGTACGTAGGCGTACCGCCTAACCCTCCTAATAACCTACTAGATCTATAATNATACTATAGTAACGTTTAATAAGGGTAACCTCGTACTCCTAAGTACTAAGAACCTAAAGTTACGTTAGCCTAGCCGTAAGCTTAGTATATAATTCGTAGGACCTTTTAGGGTAGAAAAAGCTATCGGTACGTAGGCGTACCGCCTAACCCTCCTAATAACCTACTAGATCTATAATGTCTTCTATATATCCTTACTTCGCCTATACTACGGAAGAGCCGGCGAGGAGTAGGCGAATATCGCGGCTCCCGAGATTCTTCTAGATAGTACCGAGGTATAGGAAGTAGAAAAGATCGTCGATAAAAGAAGCCGAGACGGATAGACGTAGTATCGATTACGCTAGAAGGGCTATAACGAGACATATAATACCTAGGAAGGTAAAGAGGACTTCGAGAATATAGATAAGCTTCTCGAAGACTAGGAGAAGGCGGATAGTAAGCGGAGGAAAGGTAAGAAGAAAATAAAAGAAAAAGAATAAGTATAGAGTCGCGTTTCTATTACTATAGAGTACTAAAAAATAAAATATATAAACTCTAAAACTTAGATAGTAGGCGGACCCCCGGCGGGTCTACTAAAAGATATAGATATATAGGTAGAAAGTAACCCTTAGCCTTTAAAGGCGCGATACGCGTTATATACGCTAACTCTAAAGCTTAACATCTCTCTAGTAGCCTTTAAGGCGCTACTAACCGTAGAAGGCGTAGNAAGACTAGGAGAAGGCGGATAGTAGGCGGAGGAAAGGTAAGAAGAAAATAAAAGAAAAAGAATAAGTATAGAGTCGCGTTTCTATTACTATAGAGTACTAAAAAATAAAATATATAAACTCTAAAACCTAGATAGTAGGCGGACCCCCGGCGGGTCTACTAGAAGATATAAATACGTAGGTAAAAAGTAACCCTTAGCCTTTAAAGGCGCGATACGCGTTATATACGCTAACTCTAAAGCTTAACATCTCTCTAGTAGCCTTTAAGGCGCTACTAACCGTAGAAGGCGTAGGAGTTAGCTACTACGGCGTAGCTACGGGAGCGGGTATAGTAGGCGGTACTAGTATAGTCGGAAGGGCGATACTACCCTCCTTATTATCTAAGATAACGTATACTAGCGTAGGCTAAATACGTACGCCGCTATCGCTACTACGACGGCGACGGCGAGGAGTCTAATGCCGCGTAGTATATATTTTAACTAGGTCGTTACTAAGCTCCTCTATACCCCTAGCGGTACGACGGCGGGCGGCGTTATCGAGGCGAGTATTATTAATAGGACGAGAGTTACGGCTATATCGCGTAGGTAGTAATAGAGAGGTATTAGGTAACGCGCTAGATATAAGCGTAGGATCCGGTAAGTCTATAGAGGCTTCGCTATCTCCGTCGTTATATACCGGAATAGGCGTCGCGCCTATGCGACGACGATGGCGTAGAGTAGGGCGGGCGCGAGAAGGAGAAGTAATAGTAGTACTAATAGTAAAGCGGCGGCGCTAGGTATCTACGGTAGCCTTCTAGTAGAGTAAGTCGCTTACTTACTCGCGACGCTATTACTCCCGGCGTACCGCCTCGACGCCGCCTTAATCGTATAAACGAACTCGCTTAGCGATAGAGAGAGGGTTAGCGTTCTAAACGAGGCGCGTAGATAGTACGATAGCGGAGCGGGTACGCTTATCTCTATAGCGGCGAAGTATATCGGCGAACATATCTAGTAGCTCGTCGCTACTATCGATTTTATTAGGAGACGGCTCGTCGCTTAAGTACTACTCGTAATCTAAATCGACGCTATAGTCGGTTACGGTACGTACGCGTTAAAAATCCTACGTTAGGTTACGACGAGGAATCGCGCTACTATTACGCCTAGACTATATCGTAAGCTCGCTACTAAGTACGTCGCGCTAGCGTATAGAGTTCCTAGAGCTAGAGCTAGAGCCGGAGCCGGAGCGGCGTAAAATAGAACGCGGGCCGTAGACGGAGAGGTAGTAGCTACGGTACGCCGAGTTTAAGTACCTATTATCGTTAGAGAAGGCCTTAGAGCGAGAGCGATAGTATCCCGCCTACGAGGCTAAGGTAGCGTTTAACGTAAATAAGAGTAAAGGAGTACCCTACTTAGAGCGCGGGCGTCGCTTAGACGGTATAGTAGGTAGCTAGTTATTCGCTTTATTAGTAATAACGCGGTCGTTACGACTATTATCTCGTACTACGTATTTAGAAGGATACTATTTAAGGTTAGTACGTAGATAGACGGCGGAGAGAAAGCGGTACTTATAGCGAGCGACCCTCCTAGGCGAGAAGAAGTACGTTAAGACGGATAATTTCCTACGTCCCGTAATTATTAATCGAGCGCGAGAGCTTAGAAGTCTTATACGGAACGAGGAGCCGATGTCGGTACGCCCTATTTAAGGCCGCGGCGCGCGAGCTCGTTCTCTTCTACCTTAATAGACTAATTAAGTATACGAGCGGTAAGATAAAGCGTGCGCGCTACGCGTCTAGTATTCTAAGAGGAGCGGACTATTAGGCGTAGCTCTTATTCGTCCTTTATAGTCTCCGAAAGGTCTAGTATAATACTAAAGTACTCCTTATATAGCTATTTAACGCGATTTACGCGACCCTACTATTCTAGCCTAAGCTATAACGCTATTAGTATACGTACTAAAGGCGGTCGGTAGATAACTTACTAGCTCGTAAGCGCCCTTATAAAGGTTTCTACATTTATCGCATACTTTATAGGTCGCCCGCTAATAGAGGGCGCCCGTCGCTAGCGACTTTGTACAACGCTTATAGGTAATCGTAACGACTACGGCGGAGGTAAGTAGGTCTTCTAGTCTCTACTAATAATTATCGTCCTCGGAGAGTATTTCTACTAGCTCGCGAATCTCCTAGTAGCCGGACCTACTACCTAGGCGGTAGCCGATTATATACGCTCCTACTATGTTACAGGCCGACTACGATAAAGAATTAGTAAGGTTATAAAGATAAACGAAGAAGTATAATAAGCTAAAAGGAGTAGCTACGGTACGAAGGTAGTAGTAAAGAAGGTTATACGCGCGAAGAAAGAATTTTTAAAGGTAGAAGGATGTTTTAAAGTTTAAAAACACCGCCTACGGATAGAGGGCGGGAGTGCTAGCTAACCTAGCAACTACTTAGTTAAAATAAATAAGCTGTACGTCGTAACTAAAATAATTACTATACGCGCCCTATATACGCTTAAGTAAAGAGAGAAGAGTTAAGGTAAGAATAGAGTTAAAGTAGGCGAATAGACTACGCGCATCGCATTTATAGAGCGAGTAAAGTCGCGTAAGTAGCCCGAGCGCCTTCCTATAAAGACTTAGCGGCTCGGCATCGGTTAAGGCTAGCGGGATAGCCCGAAAGCCTAACCTTAGGTACTACTTAGTTATACCGTAGGCGGTACGCCTACGAATATAAGAGTAACGTTATAGTACTAACTTAGCCTCGCGAAAGCGATGTATTTACTAGGCAATTTAGGCTACTAAGGATATTAGCCTAGAGAGGAGGCGTATATAAGAATCCTAGTATTAGTTCGCTTACGGGCTAATAGAGGCGGCCTATCGCGATAGGGGTCGCGATAAGCCGAGCGTATGCTACGTAGATAGACGGCGGATAGACGGCGGTACGATAGGGATCGCGATAAGCCGAGAGCACTCGTACTAATAGCGATCGCCCGTTCTAATAGGGATCGCGATAAGCCGTATAGGCGGATAGGCGGCGGTCCTCGAAGTATAGGGATATAGAAGGCCCCCGGTCTCTTACTCTTTTTAGAATCTCTAAGATTATTCTAATATACGAAATAGAGGCTATTACATCGTTACATAAACCTAATACTCGTGTTATATACCCTTACTTCTAACGATATCCTTACAGCGCCGAAGAACCTTAGTCTATAGTAGCCGCCGCTCTACGAGCCGCTACTCTATAAGCCTTACCTACGAAGCGCCTCTTCGCGCTAAGATCTATAATATTAGTAGCCGCTTTAGTAGTAGGCGATAGACGTAAGCCTACTACGTCGGTAGGTAACGCTCCTATTTCCGCCGCTAAAGCCCCCGCTTCTACGATACGCCTACCTTAGAAGCCTATATCTACCGTAAACGCGCGAGGTAAAGCTCCTACTCCTATAGCTACTCTTCCTATAGCCGAAGCACGCGATAAGAGTACCGACGACGGCCTACCGCCTTCGCCTAAAAAGAAAGCTAGGAAGCCTAAGTAAGTACGCCTACCTTAGGAGCCTATATCTACTAGGAATGTAGCCTAGTAATCCGACGACGACGGCCTACCGCCTTCGCCTAAAAAGAGTAAGGAAAAAGCTTAGAAGAAGAAAGCTAGGAAGAAATAGAAGAAGCCTAGTAAGAAGAAAAATAAGAAGAATAATAAAAAGGAAGTTTAGGAAGACGATAGAGAATAAGCCGAGAAAGGTATAGAGGATTAAGGTAGTAAGAATAGTAAGAAGAAGGAAGGCGTCTTTCGGATTCCCCCTCCTCTTAAGGACGCCTTACTCCGAATAGTCTACCCGGATATAACGCTAACCTTTTCCGACATGTTCGAGTATATCGACTACGGGTACCCTAGCCTTAAGGCGAACGCGGTATCGGACGTAGCGTAGACCGCTTAGAGGTCCCTTAATAATCTTATTAGCCGCGAATATAAAATTATTATAGAGATCGCTAAGGGATTACGCCCGAACGCGGTACTATATATACCTAAGGAAGTTAAGTTCGACGACCGTATTATATCCTTTAGTACTCGTCGTAAGGAGTATATACTTATACCTTAAGCCTACGACTTAATTAGTAGTCTCTAAAACTATATATACTACGCTTATATAAAAGGCTACGACAATACCGCGATCCCTTTCTTTAAGGACTATAACCGATATAGACGCGAGCGTCTCGAGGTCGCGGAGGAGAAGTTAAGGCGCCGTAAAGCCGATACCGCCTTTAGTTAGGTCTTCCGTAAGAAAGCTAAAGAGGAACGCGAAAACGAAGACGATAGACCGAAGGTTATTCCTTAGTATATTCCGTTAAGTAAGACTACGAAAGCGAAACGCTAGGCCGCCGCGGATAAAAAGAAAGTAGAGTACGATAAGAAGAATAAAGTATACTTTATAGTTAAGGATAATAAGGGTAATAATATCTATAAGGAATACGGTTAGCCTAACTACGCCGACTTCGTCGACGATTATAACTTCGATAATAACCCGGACTAGAAGCTATCCGAGGATATAAGGTTAAAGACGATAGGCGCTCGCGTAGCTATACGGGCCGACGAGTTAGTAGCTATACTACTTAACGCCTTACGTATAAAGCTTATCTAGCTCGCGCCGCGATATTTTAACCTTAAGAGCTACTCGAAGGAGCTAGTAAACCTATAGAATAAGTACGGGTTAGCGAAATACTCCGACCGAACCTTCGTTCCTCCGGGTAAGTAGCCTAAAGCGATCCTTAAGAGTACCGGAGAACTCTACCCGCTACGATAGATAAAAGAAGGTAAGGCTAGTCCTCTAAACCCTTCCTTCGGCGCGGATACCCGCTCTTTAGAATAGAAGTTAGTAGGACGAAAGCTTATCGAGGAAGTCGACGTTAGACCCTTTAACTCCGATAACTCTATCCTATATAGATTCGAGTACTCTATTAACTTACCGAAGTTCTAATACCCGCGTTATACTCGTAAAGCTACCTACGCTAAGATATACGAGGAACTATACTCCGATAGCCTATATAGAGAGGTAGCTATCGCCTACGTCGCCTTATAGTACTAGCTAATAGAGGGTAATATATATTTCCTACCCCGCCGAAACTATCGAACCCTTAGGTCTACTTAAGCTCTTCTAGGATAGCCTCTAAGTCCTAATAAAGGCGCCCGATCTATCCGGGGAAATCGTACTAGACCTTACGTCTATCGTAGAGCGCGTTAGGCGAGATATTCCTAATTACGACGTCGCGGCTAAGGCGCTCTTATAGCGCCTACTATAGCGTTAGAGATTAACGTATATCTAAATAGCTTAAGAGCTTAGTAGCGCCGTCGATATAATATAGATTATAGAATTCGGCGTTATTAAGTAAGATATAAAGCGTATAATCGCTAATTACGTTAACTAGCTAGGCTAGTTCCTACCCGGGCCGCGCTAGCTCCTTATCGATATAATATAGTCCCTCGTACCGGTAGCTAAAGGACTAGTTTTCTACGACATCCCTAAGTAATACTACGACGTACGCGCTTAGGTAACGACTTCCGAGGGCGG
>LFZN01000067.1:6527-211020 GCA_001578235.1 Pseudocercospora eumusae
GTAGAAATTCAGGCAGAAACGCGAGGCAGCTGCTTAAATGCGCCACCGCTGCAAAGGCGACAACAAGGTCCGTGCAAATGCACAGGTCGCGACAAGGGTCTTGTGACAGCCTGTGAATGGTTAATTGAGGAAGGATGAGGTATGTGAGTGATTGAAGCCTGTTTGCAATCGTGCAAGTGAAGCCTAATGACCAGTATGGCGAGCATCATTCACTTACCGGCATTTGCAAGGTGTCCCGATTGCCAGAACGCGGTCGTAGCTGCCTTGCTCTGTCATAGTTTCTGGAACGGAATAGTTTGGTGTGAATGTGAAAGTAGTGGCCCTGATTAGAATGCCTTGAGGGCGAGTGTTGGCAATGACAGCCCTAAGGTGCCGGTGAAGCAATCGTCCAGCACAAGCTCCGTGCAGAGCGACGACTGACGCCTTGTCCCCATGGCCTGCAGCGTGTGCTATGGCATAAGGTAGCTCGTGAGGTCCAGGTCCAGATAGACTGCAACAGCTGCTTGAGGCAGGCAAAGGCTTCGTGGCAGCACAAGTCTCTGGCCTGGACGACAACAATTTCCAGCAAATCAATGGTGGTATAGAACGCGTTGGGCCCATGATCCATAATTTGTGCGATGCTGAAAGCTCGTGGGATCAGGATGGTGGATATGAGAGGATATGGGTAGCAGCTTCCTAGGGACGGACAACTGCAGGACAATGAACCTGTCTTGATGGGAAGAGCCGCAAGGGGCACGTCGACCGCGTGGTATAAATCGTATGCTGTGACAGAAGCTCGTGATGTGAAGACGGATAGCAGTATGGATGCCAACCGGGGCTCACGCTTTGGAGCCTGAGCAACATGCCTGCTTGACCATGGCATCAGTAGTTCGCAGACCGCCTTGTACCGTCCAAATCGTTCAAACCTCTCTGTTCCAAACTCTCTGTCAATATTCTCTGGGCAATGAAAGACCAGAGATGGTTACTAGTAGTCTCTTTCAGGGACAGTGGGAGAGGCTACTCGTGGCTGTACGGTACCTAGTAACTAGCATCTGGACCCCAATATCGTGCTCAAAATTGGGCGAGGACTTAGCTCTTCTTTCAACACTGGTACCAAGATGGTAGCATTGAATGGATCCAGCGTGAATGAACCGCGCCTTCTCGACCAGTTAAGCCCTCTCGACACAAGTAGCAGACGACTGTGACCATCGAACCGTGTCGTCGAGTCCAGCAAACACGCCACAAAAAGGCCCAGCGAGCCATTCGCCACGTCACGACAGCACTTCGTGAAAACATTTTGCGATTACATACAGACTACAGGCTGCGTCGATACCACTCGATAGCGATGGCATTCAGACGTCAGACGTCAGCCTCGTCTTGAACATAACAGAGCACTCTCGCGGCCACGATGTTTCTCTCAAGGGTACCGTGAGACAGTGAGGCAACACTGGAGCATAGCCGGTATCACACTCTCGCATCTTGAAGACTCCCTGACATCAACAGCAGATGACTGACGCCATTACACCTTGTAGTCAGATCCAGCAGACACGCCCTAACGAGCGCCAACGAGACCATGCGTAGCGATTGCAGCATTTGCTACCTCATAGCAGCACCTGGCCGAGAGATATGCAAAGACGATAGCTTCGATACCGGTATCTCCATTGTACCACGCAGACAACCTTCGTATCGACGTTGCGTCAAACTCACAGCTTTCGTGACCGCCACGAGTGAGAGTATTGCTTTTGTAATTTACGCAGCAGCACCCCCGAGCCGAGACCTCGTATCATCGAGAGACGCCATGACTGTCGCCCAGCGGGTTACATGCAGAGAGCAAGCAGTCGTTCAGGATGAGATGCGACACGTGAGGCCACTACAGCTGCTGCCATGAGCACAACTACAGGCCGATCAGGTGGAAGTAAGAGCCATACTACGCAGTACCACCCGAGGGATTGCCTGAATCAACCAGAGACGCCACGATGATTGAACGACCCTAAGCGCACACAGTGGGCTTCAGTGCCAGCTAAGCCGAACGTCTCCTCGAATCTGAAACTCTTATAGCCGCAGCAAGAGCCAGTATGGCCTCGAAAAGCACAGCATGCATGAGCAGGTGGTGGAAGAGCCGGGAATTGCAATGATTGCGACCAAAGGGTTTGAGCATTGGATAACACACCCAGACCAGCGATTGGAGATTGATGTCGCCACTACAAGGATTATTTCGAGCTTCCGTGGTCGTCCAGTCATTCATCTTACGCGTTACCAGTTGCGAAAAGAGCTTTGGGAATTGAGTGAAGAATATGGTATGGCGAGAATGGCCAGAAAGAGTTTGAAGTCGAACGATAGATCACTCCAGTAGTTCGACATTGTAGTAAGTAGCCACCGCGGGGACTATTACAAGGATTTGCGGTCGCTCAGTCCTCCATTAACGCGTCACTAGTCGTCCGATAAGCCTTCGATGCAAGAACGAGAACAGCAAGATGACGAGGAGAAGCCACTGAAATCGAAGCAGCCGACATCGACACAGTGCATCGGAAAAAGAGTCTGTGTGTACGAGCGTGAGCACGACTCCGGAACATGCAATGCCATTGATGCTTCCAATATTATTTTGAAGGCGGCTTCTTCTCATCACCACGAACACCATCTCGGCTTTTCGAGGCCAATCAGAATACTGAAGCTCTTTCAAGAGTAATGCTAAGGGAGGAGGGGCTAGCTGCAAACTAGAACCAACATCGAGAAAGTGCGGTGTAGCACAATCGTGGTCGGCCATAGAACAAACTTGACTCATCCAGTGCTGTTACGAAAACCGCCAAACCCGAACGAAGCCGTGGGATGCTGCCAAAAGAGACGGCAAACATTGAAACATCATTCAAGGCGTAGTACTTTGGGACCTGGCGCGTCGAGATGATTTGAAGAAAGGGCCAGACATCCCGATATCTCAGCAAGTCTTGCACCGGTTCACACAGCATATAGGAATACCAGATGAGATTGATGCGTGACCAAGATTCTCCTGCTGCGAATGCTTGGAGCTGACGTCTGTGAGGTGACAAAGCCGATCGGATGTCAAGCTAGAAGAATTTCGCCAGACGACCGGGAAACGAAGAGGAGAACGAGCGACACACCGAGCGGTTTTGGGGGGTTGATGTTGTGTTTTAGATGAGCAAAGAGCAGGAGCTGACCAGACGCGCCGTGAAGAGCCCTAGTGCCAGACTTTGGTCAAGCTGACGTTTCTCAACAACTCCTTTCTGCCACTGCAACGCATCTAGAACTTCCGAGACGCCCAAGGTGACCAGCTCTTTGGACCTCAGGACGCGTATCTGCCCGAAGTTCAAGCAGCTCCACAACACTTTCGAGCCTTACAATGGAAACCGTGCCAAAGGGCGAGGGAGCAGTCGATTTCTTGTGTCTTGGAATACAGCAGGAGCGGGGCGCAATTATGAGCCACGAGAATCGATTTTTCGCTACTAGAGTCGGAGCTGTTGAAATGAATTTGCGGTTGGGAAAAACTACCGGTCTCGAATCACAGCTAAAGCGAGACGCCAAAAGATGTGTGTGTCCGGGCTAAATTGGGACTGATGACCAAAAGCCAAGTGAGCAACGCGTCGTGCCAATAGTCGAGCGTGCATCGATCCAGATGCCAGCATGTGAGCAAAGCCGCGTGCGATAGATGCTGTCAAGCTAGAGCAGAGCGCAGTGTCGAGCAGTAAGTCCAAGAATTGGAGTGTCGTATTGCAGAAGAGATTCAAATTATCCCACGCGTACATGTGATGACAGCGGGCGAGGAAGGAATGCAGCAGATCGGACGCCTTGTTCGTAGTCATGGGAGACGCTTGGTTTTTCCACAAACTAGGATGCAAGGATTGAGCCTGGCCAGCATGTTGAGTTTTGAAGGTCGAATTTCGGAGGCGATATTTCACGCTTCTTCGTAGTCGGCATGTGTGAAATTTGAAGCCGCTTAGCAGGAGGAAGTGAATGAGGCGGGGACCAGAGCAAATCGGGAGAAGGTTCTTTGATGAAGACACTCTCCTCGACACATTTCCCATGCTCCAGGAAAGGAGACGGGCTGGACATAGCAGAATCTGCGAGGCATACACACCATTCCGACAGTCCTCGTCATCCTCACGTCTTCTCCAGTTTCCCGTCCAGCATTCATCGCTTCTCTTCAAATTCAAACGAAGCCGGGAATTCGCCCATCTCCAAAGCGCGCCAGGATGTATATTTTCCAGTATGAGCTCATCCGCGAGGGCCTCGGTGAACCAGGAGAGATTCAAGATTTCTCCGTCAGAAAATATGCATTCCTCATTTCCCTTATACACACGATCACAATCTCCTCCATATCTTTCCTCACTTAAATCTAACCATATTCCTCAAACGATTCATCCAAGCGCCGAAAAAGCTGCGATTCGGGATTGCCTTCAACTCTTGCGCAAGCAGCTCGTATCTTCTGGGGTCGCTGGCAGGTTTCATCAATTTCGCGGGGAGAGGGAATTGCTTGCTGAAACTTTTTTCGAGCAGGAGATAGGCGGCATTGACTTCTTTCTCCTCGGATCGAGCTGGCGTGGGTGCTTTCTGGATGCGAGCGTCGAGGAGAGATCTGAATGAATGCTCGGGTCGGAGGATGTCTTTGGGCCATCGTGCTGCGAGGCGGGTGTAGTGGGCGATGATTTGCTGGGGCGTGTTAGTGGATGGTGAGTGATGATGTGGGAGTATGGGATGCGTACTTGTCGGGACATTGTGGAGGATTTGGGGATTTCTTGATATTGTACAGGTTTTGGTGTAGAGGTGGTCAATCGTCATGGATGTTTGATTTAGAACTAGCTTTCGGTCAATTCGAGGAGATGTTTCGGCGTTTCTGGCTGACGGTTTGGTGAAGACTCCCGCGGCCAGCCAGCTTCCCAATTGTTAGGGCGTGCTGTCGATGCTCGTTCGATGCGGCGGCGAGTGTATACCATTGATATGAGGCGACAGCGTGTTCTGAGGGTATATACACATTCTACATCGATGTATGGGAACGATTTGATGCTGAATCATCATCACAGACATCCTCGGCCCAAAGCCTGTGCATATTCTGTGCTTGTCGACTGCGCATCGAAGTTCCAGCTATACCAGCACGAACAAGACAATTCAGTGCCACGCCAATCCCGCGCCAGCCAACCGCCGCCGTGACAGCTTCAAGCGCCGAAAACAGCACGAATCATGGAGCATTGCCGGCATGGTACGATCCGACTTCCAGCTTGTCCATGTCGGAGCAGAGGGAGAAGCAGGAGCGAATGCAAGCGACCCAGAAACGCGACGTCGAGCAGAACCAAGCTGTTCAGGAGCCGATATGGAGGGCCCAGCGCGACGTGAGCCGTAGTCGTCATGCCAGTCGCCGTCTTGACCTTGGGCCCCGTGATACTGCTGAGCCATCTCCAATAACGACGCATGGAACATCTATGGCTCATGCTATGAAGCAATCTGCATCTGCAATGAAACAAACCCGCGCCGACACACTTGCTGGCATGCGGAGACGGACTTTCCACATTCGGAGAACAGACCAAGACTCGTCGGGTCAGAGAATGAGTGCAAAAGGTGGGAATGCTGATCGTGGTGCGAAACGTGGGAGAAATGCTTTCATGCGTCCACTAACTGCCGCTGCCCCCCAAAGTACTACAGCTATACCAAGGAAGGTCAGCAATCCTTTTGCAGGCGCCTCGGGCGCAGCTGCATCATCAAATGGGGGAAACAGCATCACATCTGCCGCAACAGGCTGGGGTGCTGCCAGTACTGGAGCTGCTCCTCTATCTTACAGCGATGCCGTCATCGAAGCATCCCGTCCAAAAATCGAGACTAGTCCCCATGGTGTCAAATTCGAGGTGGGACTCGATCAAAAGTCGTTCAGACCAAGTTATGACCCTTCCGTTGAGGATGACACCCAGCAAGTCGATCAAGATGCGACAGATGAGGAATTACGATCCCAGCAAGAAGCATATGACCGTGCTGCTCAATCAGTCCCAAGGCCAGTGGAAGATTCTTACTTCGAGGACTTCGAGCCAGAACCTTCACAGGACGTTGCCGAGGGACAAACTACTGAGTACGATCTACGATCGCAGCAGGAGGTATATGACCGAGCCTCGCAAAATATGCATGAATTGCCCGACGAAGCTCCTGCAGATCGACAGCACACATTCCGCTATACAGAGCCAGAGTACGAACCAGCGAATCCGGCTCGAGCTCAGCATCCGGATACTACAGCATCATCTTCCAAAATTGTGAATGAAGAAACTGTCCCCAAGCAGACGTCCACCAACCTTGGCTCTTTTGGTTCGCTCGAGCCTGCAGATGCCGTTGATTCGACTGCAGAGAAAGCTTCAAATCTAGAGCAACGGCCATATGCGGAATCGGAGCCACAGACTTACGACTTCCCGCGGAACCCGCCTTTGCTCGACACAAAGTCTGTGGCCCAGCACCAGCAAGCTGCCGCCCGCTCACCCGCATCTGCACTTGCAGACTCTTTCGGCACCGCGCAAAGCAAGGCCAAAAAGCACGCGAGGGAGGCGCCTCAGCAGGAGAAGGCTACTAGTCCACCGCAACCTACAGCTGACTCGTGGGATGCCGAAGAAATTGAGACTTTGAAGGACTTGAGCAGAAGTGGCGTGTCCTATAAGGAGATTGCGTCAATGCTTGGCCATTCGCCCGCCAGCACACTTGCGCAGATGCGAAAGGCGTTTGCTCGAGTTGCTACTCCATCAGCAACTGAAGTATCAACACCCGAAGTCGAAACACAAGCCCGACCAGCACGTGCAGAACCTTCCTCCGCATCAGGCAGACAGCACATGACTCAAACCAACGACTATTCTATTCCAGAGGTGGATACACAGGCAGAACCAAAACGGCCGGAGCCCTCGATGAAACCGTCTAGACAATCACAGAATTCTGTGGTGCCCGAGGTGGACTCGCAAGCCCGGCCACAGCGAGCTGGACCGCAGAATGGCTTTGGACTAGGTCGCAACTTCACAGCCAGCATCGATAACTACTCGAGGCCTGAAGTCGACTCACAAGCAGCACAACCGCGGCGTGCGGACCCTTCGCCGCAATCTCAAACAGGCGGTTGGGGTCTTGGTGGCCCAAAGGATCATGTTCGGCGCAATAGCGAGCCGGTATCTCGTCAAGACCAGATAGAGACTTTGCAGTCACCCGCTTACAATAGTACCGGCTACCGAGCGATGCCATTCGAAGCTAGCGAGTTTCAGTCCGAGGCCGTACCGTTTGACGAAGAACAGTCTGCCAATTGGCAGCATTTGAGACGACGCGATTCAGCACCTGCTAAATCTCCTGCTCAACCGTCCGTCGATTCTCCTCCCGACCCACAGCGTCAACGTGTGCGGAATCCGTTCATGGATGACGCCTGGGTTCACCAGACGTTCGAGAATCACCAGCGCGATCGCGAAAAGAGACAGCGATATGTCCGTCCTGTAGAATCCGGCCAGAGCAACAATCCTGCAATCCAAGATGCAGGTTATTATAGCAGGAATCTCTTCGCAGACGAGGATCTCACTAATAAGAGATGTGCTCGCTGTGGTCGAGTAGGGCACGTTGCGCGGCAGTGTCCTTCGAAGCGTGATCTGCGGAGCTGCCTGGCTTGCGGTCAGCCCGGACACGTTCAGGCAAATTGTCCGAACAGAAGTGCTCAAGGACAACTATCGTCCAATAGGAGCCGCAGTACAGAACCGCGCAGTCGAATGTCCAATCCATTCGACGACACCTCTCGAAGTACGGACTCACGACAAGAACCTCGGAATCGTGGTCAATGGGGTGACGATGCTGATGCAAAGGCGAAAACAGAAGCGAGAGAGAGGCGTATGGCCAAATTTGGCCAAAACGCTCCGTCGGTACAGGACAGTCCGGTGGCGGCTCGCGAAGAACCGAAACCGTCACGCGCTTCGCGCTGGGCAGATGAAGATGAGGCCGAGGCGCCAGCTGCTTCACGAGAGATCAAAGAGAAGGCGGCTCGTCGCAGTCGGTGGGAAGATGCTGATGTCGAGGAGCACGGCAGAGATCGTGGCCGTAAAGCTCAGCGAGGAGGGCGCAGAGAATTCGACGAAGATGAGGACGAAGAGGCAGACGCTCGTGAGGCTTTCCGCGCTCGCAAAGCCGAACGACAAGCAGAGAAGGAGCGGAAAAGGGACCAGGAGAGAAGGGCGGCTGAGCGTAAGCGTAAAGCCGACAAAGCTGAGGGTACAACGCCGATCTCTCTGCCAGAATTCGTCAGCGTACAGCAGCTGTCTCAGCTTCTCGGAGTGCGCTATGATGAATTCGTCGAACGTCTAGAAGAGCTGGGCTATGATGATGTCTTCCCGGGCAAGACTCTCAACTCTGAGACTTCAACCTTGATTGCGATGGAGTACAACTTCGAGCCGACCTTTGATGGGGGCGAACAGGAAGCTGAAGAGCGGGATCTCAAGCCACAGCCCGAAGCCTACGACAAGTCAATGCTGCCTGAACGACCACCTGTCGTAACAATAATGGGACACGTCGACCATGGCAAAACTACGATCCTGGATTACCTACGCAAAAGTTCCGTGGCAGCTGGTGAAGCCGGCGGCATTACACAGCATATTGGTGCGTTCAGCGTTCCGCTTGCAAGCAGCGGCAAGACCATCACTTTCCTCGATACGCCTGGCCACGCCGCATTTTTGGCTATGAGACAGCGCGGTGCTAACGTCACCGATATTGTCATTCTCGTTGTTGCAGCAGACGACAGTGTCAAACCGCAGACACTCGAGGCTATCAAGCACGCTAAAGCAGCAGGTGTGCCTATGATTGTTGCTATCAATAAGGTTGACAAGGAAGAGGCCGATATTCAACGCGTCAAGCAAGACTTAGCTCGCCACGGCGTCGAGATTGAGGATTTTGGCGGTGAGACTCAAGTGGTCGAAGTATCTGGCAAGACTGGACAGGGTATGGATGAGCTTGAAGAGAACATTGTGACTCTGTCCGAAGTGCTTGACCATCGTGCGGAGACTGATGGCGCAGTCGAAGGCTGGGTGCTGGAGGCCACAACCAAGAAATCTGGACGTGTGGCGACTGTGCTTGTCCGACGAGGTACTCTTAAGCCAGGAAACGTAATTGTCGCAGGTAAGACCTGGGCTCGTGTCAGGTCTCTTCGCAATGAAGGCGGCAAGACGCTGCAAAGCGCCAGTCCAGGTATGCCTGTCGAGGTCGATGGGTGGAAAGATCAACCCATGGCCGGCGACGAAGTCCTTGAAGCCCCAAGCGAGCAGAAAGCCAACGACGTTGTTGAGTTCCGACTGGAGAAGGATGAGCGGGAGCGTACTGCCTCTGATACCGAAGCTATCAACGAATCTCGCCGGATAGCGCAGGAACGGCAAAGCAGAGAAAAGGCCGCCTCGCTCGCCGCCAAGCAGGCCCAACGCAGTGCCGCTCGTCACGGCGGCGCAGCAGAAGGCCCTTCCAACAGCATCGATGCTCCGGAGCGCGACCGCGAACAATCTGGCCAGATGGAAGTTCCATTCATCATCAAAGCCGACGTCTCTGGCTCAGCTGAAGCAGTTTCAGCATACATCATGAGTGTCTCCAACCCACTGATCACGCCTAAGATCCTCTCTTCGCAAGTCGGATCCGTCCATGAATCTGATATTGAGATGGCGAATGCTGCTGGAGGTCACATCATCTCCTTCAACTTGCCTCCGGACCCCGAAATGCAAGGCGCTGCTGAGAGCAGAGGCGTCAAGATTCTAGAGAACAATATCATCTACCGTGTCCTGGATGATGTGAAATCTGTACTCGAAGACAAATTACCACCGATCGTCAGCCAGAGAGTTCTCGGTGAAGCTGAAGTCAGCGCTGCTTTTGAGATCAGTATTGGTGGCAGGAAGAAGATGAAGATTGCAGGGTGCAAGGTGAGGAACGGTGTCATAAGAAAGAAAAGTCGGGTGAGAGTTACGAGAAATGGGGAGAAGATTCATGATGGTGAGTGCTGCTGTTCCTTTTCTTTCGCAGGCTGTACGCGATTACTGACTGACTTTTGACCACAGGCACGATCTCCTCCCTGAAGAACGTCAAGAAAGACGTTACGGAAATGGGGAAAGGTACTGAATGCGGTATTGGTTTCGATGACTGGCAGGATTTTGAGGTTGGTGATCAGATCCAGACGTATGAGGAGATTAGTGAGAAGAGGAAGCTATGAGCGGCTGCAGGCCATGGATTCGCATAGGCGCCGTCGGGAATGACAGCATTTCTCTGGAGTCCAAAAGAGAGCATCTGGCCGGAGGGAATGTACATATGATGCATTGGGAGGATCTCGAGACAGAAGAGAGACGATATAGACACATGTAAAGATTACCTTGGCAAGTTGCGTGCCATCCTGGTACGAAGGACACGAGGAGCGATGTTGACGCCAAGCTTGGGATCATAGCGAGCGCGTGGAATGGTCCTCTGGTTGCAGCATACACCCACGAGCTGTCTCCCCTCAGACTCTTACCTTTCAGAGACTCCCCTGCGCGAAGCCGGGCACGGGCATGGGCATGCCTCTTGCCAGCGACCTTCTGCACCGCTGCTGGATTTCTGGATTCTCTTACTCGTATCTATATGAATGACTTGGCGAAATCGATTGAGCGATTGTTTTTCACAGGATCGGCAATCTCTCCTCCATGCTGCCTCGATCGCTGGGTCTCTCGCTTTGCTTCACTGTCGATGGATTTCGGTCCTGATGACGGGTTTCTTTCGCGGAGTCGGCGGCTGCTCAGCACCGAATGGCCAGCTCCGCTTTGGGCACCTTACCGGCCTAATCTGAGACAGTCCACTTTGGGAGGACCAAATTCACCTTCGCCATAGGACGGAGAGCTCAAGTTCGGGGGCTGGATTTTCCACAATGTCGGACTTGGAGGACAGCAAGTCATTGTTGATACTACGAACGAGCTTGATTTGACGATCGATGTTCACTTGTCGTCTAGTTCATCATGGACGGTCGAGGTGTCGGGAATGCCCACTTCATGGACGATTGGTCTCGATGTTTCCGAGCAGCCACTTGAGTGTCAGATACAATGTGCTTTCGGTAGGGATATCTGTGCAAGGACCACACGCCTGAGCTTGCTTGGCGTCTTTGAAATGAGTCTTGACGTGGATGAGACCTCGTAAATCCTGCCAGATGCAAACCGGCGTGATGTAGTTCATGTCGATGCTGCTACCGTTTGGCTGGCGCAGGACCATTGCGAGCGACTTGTAGAGAACAGACTTGGGGTTTCTTCGAAGGACCGGAAGAATTTTGGCATTTTGTTCACGAAATCCTCCAAGGAAACTCTTGCGAATCTGCTCGGCGGAGTAGGATACTTTTACGGAATGCGCGTCGTCGAAGGAAATAAGAGGCAGGGGACGGCCGTATTCGCTACTTTGCTATCTCGCCCTTTCTTCGACACAGGATTCCACCTCACGGTCTTAATAATCGATTACGAAATTGCTCTCGCTCTCGAGGTCATCTTCAGCTGGCTGGATCTCATGGACGATGAAGGGCGGGAGCAGATTCTAGGCCTAAAAACCTATTATATAAAGTTTGAAAGTTCCACTCACGCAGTATACCATATATTCAAATCCAACAATTCCAATTCCATCCATTGCGCTCGAAGTGATCGTAGATCGACAACAATATATAATAGACAACCATCGAGTTTCTCAAACCCAATTCCTCGATTCCTTGAAAAAGCAAACAAAAAAAGCTATTTCAATTTCCCAAATTAGAGAGACAAAACGCACTCAATCAAATTTCATTAATAGAGACATATTTATTTTCTACAAGATCTTCAACACCACTCGAGTAAAATCTTCACCGAAAAAAAAATCTCGATGACTGATAATGATAATCACGACTATGATATCCTCGCTCACCGAAACTAGAGACCAACGATCTTCCCTTCGATTAGCTGAAATCACATCAGCGTCAGATTTTACCTACCTATCTATATAACACGTTTAGTATTCTAAACTCCCTCCCCTAGCTAAGAAAAAGAAAAAAAAAACATCTTATTCCTTAATCAAAAACCTCGAATTTTAGACTTTTGCCCGGCAGAATTCTACGGTACTCTTGGGAAGTGTCAATTTTCGTGCTTGTGAAAATTTAAAGAGAGGAGAACGGTGTGTATCTATTCTACCTGTGTACTCTGCTGTGCTGTGTGGAAGGACTTGGTGAGCGCGATTCTTGACGGGAAAATGGGTGTTGGTTTGGGAACCGGAAAATTATGGAGAAGGCAAAGGGATATGGTGTGGTCTGGTGTAGTTTTGTAGTGAGGAGTGTGGCTATGGATGATGTGACAGGAGACAAGCGTCTCTTAGGCCTAGGGATGGTTGATTCTTTGGGCGCTGGACGGAATTGGTCTCATCATGCTTGTTTGTCGCCTGCTGGATTGCTGTGTGCGGGCGCGCTCATTTGTCGTGGACGACTCGAAAGCGTAGAAATTCGAAATGAAGACAACATAGTACGTGCAGGTTCCAAGACTTGTTTTTTACGGCTGTTGCGTATCTCTTCATATGAACGTACCTACCTACCACCGCATTCGCCCACCCTCACGATGAAGCCTTGTACTTCGCAATCAGCGGTAAAAGCGCAGCAGCAAATCTCTTCACAGCCTCGTCCAACACTTCCTTCTCGACTGCAGCAAACGTCATCCTGAAAGCCAATTCCTCGCCCTTCTTCGCGAGATCAGCAACGAACCAGCTTCCCCGACTAACCTGAACACCCTGTGATCTAGCCGAAGAATAAACCGCCTCTTCCAATTCCATGATACTTCCCACAAAATTCTCCTTGACTTGTGCCAAATCGATTTTGATCCAAATGAACATGCCCACATCAGGTGTTTCCCATCTGCACAAAGGCCGGGGAAGATATCTCTCACAAGCAGCAAGGAGAATATCGCGACATTGGCGATACTGTCTCGAAAGATGCATTAGCCATCGAAGGAAGCCAATGTGGCCCCATGTCTGGTCGAGGAGCTTGTACAGCATGATTTGGCTGGGACCGCTGGGTGCGACGGTGCTGTACTCGGTATAATTCAAGAATTTGTTGATGAGCTCTGAAGGACCTGTGAGCCAGCCTGTGCGTAAGCCTGGGGCCAGAATCTTAGAGGTCGAGTCAAGGCGTAGGACACGGCCTGAAGTATCGAGGCAGAGGTAGGAGGGCATGAGAGATTTGAGGTATGTGGATGGGTCTGGGCAGGATGTGATATTGGTGAGTTGAAGGAAATAGTAAGGGTCGTCTTCGATTATGAGGAGGTTGTGTTTTTCGGCGAGGGCGTAGATTTCTTTCTTGCGAGACAAGGGCTGTGTGATACCAGTAGGGTTTTGGCCGGATGGGATTGTGTAGAGGATGAAGGGTTTGCGGCCGCTTTTGGTTTCGTCCCAGGTTTGGAGCTTTGTGTTGAGGTCGGAGGGTGAGAGACCGTGCTCATCCATGTCGATGCTGATTGGGGTTACGCCTAGTGGCTTTAGTGCTTGGAGTGTGCCAGCGTAGGTGTAGGATTCCACGAGAACTGAGTCGCCCGGGTTGCACAGCACGCGAAAGAGAATGTCAAGAGCTGAGGTTGTTCCACATGTGAGACATGTTTCCCAATCGTCGTATTGGAAGTTGTGGATTAACTCGACGTGCTCGGTGATGAAGCGAAGTAGTTGTGGCGAGCCGGCAGTAAAGCCATAGTTCATGGCAATGCCAAAGTCGTATGCGTCCTCGCCCTTGATGCAAGTCATGGGAAGTATGGATGTCGACTCGTGGCCACTTGCGTCTTGCTCGACAGATGCGACGCCATCCACAGTCATAGATTGCCAAGGAAAATACCTAGCATCTGGTCGGGCTGTGCCAAGATTAATCGAACCTACTGGGCAAGGAGTAGTAATGCTGGCAGCAGCCTTCAGCTCTGAGCCCTGGCGTCGTCGACACTCTTCGCTAAGGTGTTGCTTCCATGCGAGGGACTTCCGCCCAGTGTCTTTGGCATTGCGGAATGAATTGGACGAAGTAGCAGGTGCAATGCCTCCAGGTAATGCTGGTGATGTTTTTCGCCTGTCTTCGAAATCGCGAAGTTTGGTGGTCAACATGGTGTGCTTCAACTTTGACCCAAGAATGGTGAGCGATGAATGTTCGTGGTAATTGCGGATTCTATGATGGTGCCTCGTCAGCCTGCTTGATATTCGGACTTGAGCACAGAGTTGTCATAGGCTGTAGAGTTGTGCAACTCGGAGTGATCGGCGTATTTCAACCACTGGCATGCACTCGCACAAGCCGGAATGAAGCCACGGGACGGATGCACGTTTCGTTGAGAGTACCATGTGACAGTAAGCTCTTCATTTCTCCTGTCACAACACCTTCACTGCTACCATTGATCACCATCATGCTCTCTCGCAAGCAAATCATCCGTATTGACGGCGTAAGATCGGGGTGTCGCTCGCCAGAAAGCACCAAGAGACCGCCGAAGGATTTAAAGATAGAGCTGCGTCCGTTGTCGGCAGAAGATGCTGCGTCATGCTACGCTCTGGAGTTGACAACATTTGCACCGTCGGAAAGAGCGACATTGGAGAAGGTGAGCGGCGACTACAAGATGTTGTAATCACAAGCCTCACTGACGTGTCGGCCTAGTACCAGTATCGACTGCGAGAATCTGGTGACCTCTCGCTGGGAATGTTCATTGCAGTCGAGGAGTCTTCCGAAGAGTACTGGGAACTGGTGGGCCAGATCAGTGCTACCAGAACAGCCGATCATGCCGTGACGAACGAGGCAGTGGATATTCCAAAACACAGCAGTGCCGTCGGCTCAAAGGTCGGACACGTACCGACAGGGCGTACAGTATGCCTACATACCCTGGCTATCTCGCCAAAGTGGCAGAGGACGGGTCTTGGACGGCAGCTTATGGCAGCGTATCTCGAAAGACTCGAGGACTTTCCCACGGTAGACCAGGTGGCCTTGATTGCCCGAGCTCATTTGGTGCCATATTATGAGTCGTTTGGGTTCGAGAATCGAGGGGTCAGTCGATGTACGCGGTATGGCGATGGCTGGTATGATATGGTGAAGCGTGTAAGGAGTTGATGGAAGGAGGATATGTTTGTAAGCATGACGGCAGGAGCCGAAAACGCTCTTGGCGGGTCGGAGTCGGGGTCGGAGTGTTCGGCGTATGCAATCTTTCTCCGTGTCCGAATTTCCGAATTTCTTTCACACTGCTGTCCTCGCTTACCACCGCCACCGCCACCGCCAACATGCCTTTGCTCATGCTCCAAGAAGACTTCGGAGTGTTGGGCGAAGATTCCCGGTATGCCCGTTCGACTCGCCGCCTGCGAGCCTTGTCGGCTGTCGAAGGTTTCATGCGACCACGCCAAGCCGGTCTGTGGCCGATGTCAAGACGCGCATCGTGGAGAAAGCTGTCAGTATCGCGAGAGACCATTCAAGCGGCGACGGACCTTGCCACCGGATAACGAAGATCAAGATCATGCTGAAGTCTCTTTCGACCCGGAAACCCCCATACCGACCACTACACCGACATCTCGCGCCTACCCGAATTCAGGCTACCTCGGAAGCACAAGTCATACTGCAATCTTCGAGCATCTCACGGCAAGTAGCGGCGACAACACGCCCGCCGCCTTCAATGCCGAGTTGCCCGGCGAAGACTTCGATTGCCGCGTGGATGCCTCTCAGATTATGCAGGAGGCCGCCTTCATCAAGAAGATCCCCAATGCATTCCAAGTCTCGACATGTGTCAGAATGGTCAACGCGTGGATTGCCACCGGCACCAATATTGCTCTGGCAGGCTGTCTTGTAGGCCCATGCACCAAGGCCATTGACCAACTTCTCCACAGAGGCAATCTGTCTGCAGCGGACGTGTCCAAGATGCTATTCACCTCATCCTGTCGTCCGTGGATAGTCACGGGCAGCACCACATTTGACCAGTTCTGCTCTCAAATCACCGGAGACGAGACATGCTGGGAGTCCCTTGGCCTATTTTTCGTAGCCGTAACTCGTGCTGCTACTGACTTTGATTGCTTCGAAACAATGTTCAGCACGAGAGAGGAACGACGTAAGCTGCAGAGGCTCGCATTGAGCTACGCAGATCACTGTCTAGAGGTAGCCCTCTCCCTTGACTGCATGTACGATTTCTTGCTCTTGCTTCAATACGAGAACTTCATCGCCCATTCCATGATTGATGGTGATCAAAGTAGGTGCTCCAATGTCTACGACTCGACCTTTGCTGACTTTCAGGTTACAACTCGTGGAGACGACTAGGAGATGTTGCAAGTTCTCTGTTCGCATTGGGCTACCATGAGCAGGCAGATCTGGATCCTGATTGTCCTCCGTTCCTGCAGAACTTGAGGCGTGCCGCGTTCGCTCGAGCATATTCTGCAGACAAGAATGTGTCCATCTTTCTCGGTCGTCCGCCACGAATCAGCCAGAAGTACTGCCAGATTGAAAGGGTCATCACTGACTTAGGTATGGCCGCCATTGGTACAGTGTCGACACATCAGAACGTTCCAACATCATCGATGGGCCAGTCTTTCGACTATATACTGGAGACGTGGTGGACAGCATCTTGTGCCACTCTCAAAGAGCAAGTCTTGGATCTGACCAAGAACTTGGACTCTCAGACCAAAGCAGATAAGGCGCAGTAAGTCAACTCGGCCGCCTATACCGCATAGCTGGGGAACCGATCCTCGTCTAATCTGCCACAGGGATATATCGGCCAGGGCTTTGACTCTATGGCATTCCTTACCCACTCCACATCGACTAGAGAGTCCTCTGTATCTTTGCAACAGCCGCTCGCCGGTCGAGCGAGACTTTCTGGTCAGTGCCAAGCTGAACCATCTACACATTCTTTTCCTTCTCGAGGTCACTCTTCTGCCTCGTGCCTCTGATCCTGGAATTGAGCTTGTCAAGACTTCCGCAAAGATGCTCCATGTAGCTGCAGAGGCAATTGTTATGAAGCAGCATCTGGCAAATTCGGGCACCGGACTGGTGTGGAAGGTCTGTAAGATGGGAAAGCTGATGCAGCATTCTTCGGCTGACCTTGGATAGATTGCTTACTACAGCCTTCCAGCTGCAGGCATCATATGCCTCTCGCTTCTCAACAGGTCAATCGCCATGAGCGAGGGAGAGACGTCGATCTCTCAAGTCATACAAGACCTCAGCGTCCTGGTGGCACACCTCGAAAGTGGCGTCCTCATCGATCACGGAGAACCAAATTATGCTTTGCTCTCCGGAGCAACCGCAACTGTGAAAGGGATCCTTGGAAGAGTGCTCACGCCGTTCGCAAAAGAGCTCCATCATACCACGCATCGGTCTACTGCACCGACGGATGTCCTTGGGACCGCAGATCTGGATCCGTGGCTCGCCTCCACTGCGGAGCAGAATGCTCTAGAAAACTTTGAGCTCGATTTCTGGCTGCATCTATCGGAGCATCCAGAGCTTGTCGGCAATGCAACGGCAACGGCATGAGCGCCCGAAGAATCTCTGCTCCTGCACATATAGTCACGCCACACATTTGTTGCCGATGTACGCCTCATGTCATTCGGGCTTCTGGATCACTCAGAGCCGTCGACGCCCAGCCCTTCGACTTTGCGCGAAGATACAAGCGGACTCAATAGGTGTGCTCACGGTGTTTCTTGGCCGCAATACGTGGAAGAAGCGCATCATACGCCTTTGGCAAATCAAGTAGACGATGGAATAGCGAGCAAGATCATACAGGAAGCTCCACCGTGAACTCGAATGGAACAGAAGTCAAAGAAGCAAAATGTCATTATGAAACGCCAGAATCTCTCTTCGAGACTTGGAGGACATCCTGCAACCATCGAAGTCCTGCTCAACTAGAGTCCTGGCAATCTACTACGGATGAACAAGACTGCTTCTCACACAAGTCAAACTCCAATCTCAATCCGAAATTCCAAGCTAAGCTACATTCCGTGATACAGTACAGTACGCACACGAGAGTCAGACTGTGCCGTTAGCGCCAATCCAGCACTAGAATACACTTCGCTCTACATACAGTTACAATGCTCCATTCCGCTCCGCTCCGATACGAGTAGAAGTGAACATACGCGCATATTTATTTATATTATTTCCTGAGAGCGCTAATATATATACCCATGGTCAAGTCAACGTCTAGAATATCAGCCTTTTTTTAGAAAATTTCTCACTTTCTGCGTGCACATTCGCGACCCGGCGTTCTGGACATGTGAGTTAGCTAGCTTTGGGTTCTCGATATATGGATTTGAGACAGCGTGTCCTGTTATACAAGTAGGATCGGGTCACGCTTTTGGTTCACGACCCGAGAGAAACAAAACACATAAAGGACTAAGGAAGAGAAAAGACATGGACACTGGTATTGTTGTGATGGGATATCATAACGGCACGTAAAGTTGTACAAGCAAGTAAGCATTGTGCCCAGCACTCATCGCTCGATTCAAAAAAAAAGAAAAAAAAAACATCAAACATGATTTTCTCTGTCGCTTCTCTTAATTTTCTTTCATATCAACCTAAAACCTCCCACTCAACCTCGAAAACCTGCTGCCCTTTTTTTCATCATGCTTGCCGTCGAGCATCACACTCTGCCTCGTGACGGCGAAATTCCCCTGAGCCATCATCGATCTGTAAGCAAGGAGTTCGTTTTCCTGTTGCAGCCATGCCTTGTCGTGGGCTTCCTTCTCGGCACGACCCTTTTTGCGTTGAGAAATGCAGTAGAACGTGAAAGCGATGACGGCGATGGCGAAAGCTCCGAGGACACCGCATGCGATGCCGACCTTGGCGCCTGTCGAGAGGCCATTCCATTTTCGTTGCGCGGATTCGAGATGAGAGATTTTGTGCATTGCTTTGTAGGCGTCTGATTCGCCGTGTGTGACTTTGATGCTTTGGTGGGAACCGGTGTGGTCGCCGTAGGAGTAGATGCTGGAGTTGGTGGTGCCGTCTGTGATGCGGAGGGATTTTACCGTCATGGTGAATGGACTGGTGTGCATGTTAGTGACTGACTGTCGTGACGGCTCGGATACTTACGCTTGGTCAAAATTGGTCTTTCCACCTGCCCACTCCACGGTACCTGGGGCTTTGGAGCATCCACCGCACCAGACGCCGAATTGCACTCGACTCGGAGTCTGGGGATATTGACCTGCCTGTTGATATCCGACCGTCCGCACAACATTGCCATTGATTATGTACTGAATCCGCTCTTGCGTCCAGTCAATGGTGTAGTTGTGGAAATCATCCATGGCCGGAGTATCCATAGTAGGATATTCAGAGTTGTACTGCGAAGTATTGCCCCATCCATAGTAGTTGTTGCTAACGGTGGTAGTATTACCACCTTTGATCTCCCAATCGACTTCGTCCAGGTCATCGGAAAGCAGAATCATAGTGGAAATGATACCGGTGCCTTTCGCGGCCTTGAACAGTATCTCTGCCTGACCCCAGAAGATGTAGAAATTCGACTTGACTGTCACCGAGTCGGTGTCTCGCTGCAATGCCATTTGCACGCCATCGTCGCCGAAACTGATAAGCTGGGTCCCTGCGGTGACATTCCAGAAGTCCGGGTCGAATTCGCTCATGGAGGCATTGAAGGTGCTTGAGAAGGTGGTGCCCAATGCCGGGTCATCAGGACATGTCGAGTTGAGAGGATTGCAGTCGGTCGTGGTCTGGGCGAAGACGTTGGCGACAAGGAATGCGACGGGGAGTATGAAGCGAGACATGGCTGCCCTGTTTGCCGTTTTCACGCGTGCGATTGCTGGGGTTCAAAGTGTCGCAGATCCAGCTGCGATATGCGTTGTCGTCGAAGGAGTGACTGTGGTGAGTGCGAGGCAGGGCAAAAGAGTGACGAATGTGCGACAGTAGTGAGTGCAGTGGTGGAAGAAGACAAATTTATGGGACGTGTGGTCCCTTGCACGACGAATCGACGACGCGGATAAGGAGCGCCGGTCGTTCGAAGCCTATCTCATCTAGTCAGGCACTACAGCCAATTATGTCGCTATGCAGGGCGCTGTGCTTTGGCGCTTATGCAGGATGACAATGGCCGAAAAGGCTAAAATGTGTATACCGCAAACATTGTCACTTGTACAACCACATGCATCCAGACCACGATCCTAGCATCATCAGCAAAGAAGTCTTCGCAACAGCCACAGCGAGGCCATCCTTTGGGCCGCCATCAGACGCAAACACCAGAATTACCCCTTGGGCCCCTTGGGTTGGACGACTGGAGGTCGAGGACGCTTTCGAGGAGTGGGAGCTGAAGATGATGGCTACATGATGAAGTAAAGTGATGCGCAGGTTCACAACGAAGGAGTAAACCAATATCACAAGCCACGGCGACGTGCTACAACCTCTTCCCCCTTGGTCGGGCCATACACAGGGACTGGATACCGGTGCTGTTTTGACGAATCTGGTTCAAGAATCGGCTGTAGGGATCGGACGTGGGAAGAGGGTGTACCTCTGCAAAGGATATGGTGAGCTACGAGACCGAGAGAGGCGAAGAAGGGTACAAGATCCATATTGCTTTCATTCTCGCACGTGATCTGGTGGCACATTTGAGTTCACCATCTCGACTGGGACCGATAGAACGCGTCCAACTCCATATCCATTCACTCTGAACAAAGCAAGGTCAATTGATACTTGCAATGCTTCGGAAAGCAGCGAAGCCGTGTGTGCAAGTGTTGATCAAGATGAACCTCATGAAGTGGTCATAGGAGCATCATCACATTGCGATGACATCAGCAAGCGAGCTCAATATATTGGTCAAGCCTCATTCAACTTCGCTGCACATTCCAACACTTCAATGCTCAGCCAAGTCTCCAGATTTGCCCACGTTAGAGCACTCCCTACAAAAAGAGCAATGACAACCATACAAGGACGCCAGCCAAGCGCTGAGGAGAAGACAATCATCGACGAAGTGCTCACCCTGTACCAACTCAAGCCCACAGGTGAGCTCGCAAAGCACGTGCATTCCTGACTGCATACTCACGTCGCTTTCGTAGACCAGTCCTACGCTCACTACCGCACCGATGCTGTCTTCCATGACCCCGTCTCAATAGCCAAAGGTCTGGAAAGTATCAAATCTCAATTCAATGGAATGCCAAAGCTCTTCGCACGCTCAGACACCCAGAAATGCGAGCTTCTAGACCCATCGACCGCTACAGCTCAGAAGCCCGCCGCCAGCACCCATCGAGGCGAGGGAGGAGCGATTGTCTTGAACCTAACACAACACTACGTCTTCAAAGGAGACAAGACACCTGAGAAAACACTCAACAGTAAAATCACGCTCAAGCTAGATGAGAGTGGAATGATACAACATCACGAGGAAGAATGGGATCACCAGCCCAACAAGACTGGCGACGATGGGTTCATGGGAAAAATTCAGGAATGGAGAAAGAAAGCTGATGCAAAATTGGTCGAGGCCGGTGTCAGCAGTGATCCCAAGAAGATTTAAGAGTGGCAGCTCGATGCCCAATCACTCTGCGGAGCACTCATACTTGCTGGAATGACCCAAGGGTATGGAACAGTGTACAATGCATTCAGGACGGTCGTATCGACTACAGTCTTCTATTGACAAAAATATCCCTCCTAAACCCTAACAGGCTTGTCACAACACAAACGCCAGTGCCAAAGTCGCTGCTGCTAACGCCAAATGGCCATGTGAGACTCCCTGCGCCGCTTCATTTGTCAATTCAGTCGCATTTGCAAGCGGATCAATAATATTAAAGCAGCCCCTGTGCCTCCGTACCAAAGCAACCAGTCGCTCCTTCCATACTTTCGAAGACTGGCTTTGTAAGATCCGAAGCACTTGCCCAGAGCTTCTTGGAAGTTGGCATACTGTTCGAAGAGTCAGCGCCATATCACTGCGTTTCGGCTTCTTATCGGAATATGTTTAGTAGGCTCCCCATTCCATGCCCATCATGAAAAGCGTTGTACCAAGCGTGCTGAGAATTCCATCCCAGTTGTCGACACTTTGTTCTTTAGTCGGGACCAGTTCTGATGTGCCAGCCAGAGCAACCATTTCATTCAGACTTCAGACTATATAGCTCCCAACCCCGGCATCACCATTCCTAGAATTTCCCGAGTCATCGAGTACGAGGTTGAAACTTGATACCACGGCAGGTCCAGCGATAAGGAGAATTTGATCAACGGCAGCTACGTATTTGCATCCGAATATATCAGATAGTGCTCCTACGAAGGGACACAGAGCTGAAGTACCCGATGACCATTTAGACGAAGATGCCCTCAGCGCCGCCAATCTCTTCAGAAAATTGTGACAAGCGAGAGGAAAAGGCCAACCCAGAGGAATGACATTGCTGAAAGAGAGCCAAATCAGCTACGCGAGAGATTAGAGTGAGAGGAGTCAGTGGATGTCCTTGATCGTTATCATCCTCCTACGTCTCCATTATTCTCCTCGGGTTGTGTCTTACTAGAAAGACTTATCTTTGAAATGTCTTGATATTCGAAAATACTATGAGGGAGGACTCTCGCTGGGCGGAAACTTCTCCGGATACTGTTGTTGCTTTCGTTTGGAATTAAGGGTGGAAAGGTCAACGAAGAGTTGAAGAGGTCTAATTAATAGTAGGTGATCGAGAAGAGGGTTAGAGACGCTGAAGCTGCGCTCGAGAATCCCAGGATTACTTCTCGCACATGAATGTTATGTTTCATAGAGCGACTACAGACCGGCCCTAACGACCATTCTGGAGACCCCACGGGAAATAGGCGTTGTGGAGATCTCTCGGTCGTCCTGATCGTTGGAAGCAGCATTGGTGACTGGTATACCGCAATTGCTTTGTTGTTTTACATGCTACTAGGTACGTACACACTTTGCCATGTGCAAAGTTTGACCTGAAGCACCGGGACCAGGACCGTCACGCAAGAAAGTACATGTATAATTCGACATCGGGTGTTAAAATTAAAAGAATCGTATCTCCCAGCATCACCTCATGGCTGATTGGATCAATACTCCTCACCCTGGTACACTGCTCCCAATTCTCGGGATCTTTTTCATGCCGAGGTACATTTCGAATCTCTTTGAAGGCAGAAAGAGAAAATGTGGCCGGATGTACTGGAATGGGGTTGTGACAAAGTCGGTAGGTAGTAGACAATATTCTACGCTAGTGCTAGCGATGCGATTGAGAAGAGAAAATGCTGGTGTTTGATCTTCGCCATGGGTGTCGTACGGGAGCAACAAGCCGAAATAGCCACAAAGCTTCAGTTGGCATTCAGCCTCGGTCCAAATTCATGCTCTGTTGAGAGTCTGTTCCAAAGCGGCCATCGCAGGAGCCGATAGTTAGTTACTACTGCCACAGCTGTCAGTCCAGATGTCCATGTTCGTGTTGCTTGGCAATCCTCACCTTTGGATATTGAGTAACATATGCTCCAATTGCCGTGTCGAACGCCATCATGAACTCGTTCAGTAGTTGTGGTGCAGCTTCCCTGTATGCTCCGGATAACTTTTCTGCAATTGCGTTGCCGAGCGCGGCAGTCAAAGCCTTCTGGTCCGTGAGTGTTGTTTGCACCTGCTTGCTGACGCTGAAGAGGCCCACAACAACTCGGTCGAATGCCCATCGTTTGGCAGCGATGTTCTTCAACAAGCCTTCGACGTCAGGGCGCAGGGAGATAACGGCAGCGGCGACCGATTCTGAGTCCGTCTCGTCCAGGAGCGGAGAAGCGTCTGCGATTCGCGTCGCATATTCCACAGCATGCCCAAGGTCGTCGGCTGCTTGGTTGATGTTGACAGAATCCAAAGTACCAGTATAAGGATTGCCGTCGAAAGCGTTCACGAGCGAGTTCACATATCTGACGTGCGACTGCACAAGCTGGAGTGCTGGAACAATGCTCGCTGCTTGACCAGAAACAGCTGTGAAACAATTGACCAGCGTTGCGACCAGAAGTAGCTGCATTGTTGGTGAAGAGGCTTTTGGCGGCTTTGCAAGAGTTATATTCGTGTCGTCGCTGCCCCGTTTGGCATGTAAGTCAGGAGGGACTTATAGGACCTGTAGGTAGATGGCGAGTCGTGCAAACGTCAAGAAAAGGGTTAATCCACAGGAATGCTGGATAAAACGGGCGACCCCGTGAGTCTGTGACTGCCTCGGCCGTCCATAATTGCATTGTCGAGTCCAACAGTGCACGGTCCAATTTCCAATCTCTCGTGACAAGGATGAAGCTCGATAAATGTGTCGACCCGTTCACCGTGAAGTATACACGGAGAACCTTGAAAAGCTTAAACAGGCATGAGCGCGAATACACAGGCATCCTAAGCCGATTCTGCCGACCACATTGCGCCAAAGCGTCGTCACATGCCTGTGACTAAAGCCTGTTTCGGTATACAGAATATCGGGTGGAGGAAGCATTCTCGGGCGGCAGCATTGACGACCAAAATGCCATAATTTCAGTTAGGGAACCAAGATCTCATGGCATGATGATCAACAGTTGAGTGCCTATGATACCCTACTCAGAGCAGTTTTGTGCTCTGTTCGTGTAAGATGCTGCAATCGTATTCACGTCCTAGGAGTAGCACCATGGTCAAGCTTCATTATATTCGTTGTGCACAGCTCGCGACAAAATCGGAGCCAGCCTCGTAATTCCGCCAAAGAGCAGGCGACAGATAATCGGTTGACGCATCCAAACGCATTGCGAATATTCTCCGTCTTCCGGCAAAGATCATAGGAAGGACATGCAGGGCGAGACAGAGCCGCTGCAGGTCCATGTACTATTGGATTTGCGTACCTTGCAGGGGTCGATGCAAAATATTCCGAACGATGCTGATGGATTCAGCAGAGGCCGAAAGGTACTGGAGCGGCCAGCTCAGAATATTTGTAGGCATGCGCGTCTCTCCTCAGTAGCCTCAAAGCGCAACTCTTCCTCAATCCTCCTCGTTTCGATTTGTGCGAGCGAATCATCATGAAGATCTCACTCCTGTGCTTCGCCTTTGGCGCCTTGGCAGCCACAATCGAGACACGAGACGCTGCTACGATAGCGAAAGACGTCCAAGCAGTGACTGACGCCGTGAAGGACTTTGAAACCGCCATCACCAGCTTCAGCGGCGAGGCCGATGCCGAGAAGGTCAAGAGCAAGCTGGACGCGGTCCACAGCGCGCTTGCTAATAGACCCACTGATGCGAAAGCCTCTGGTGATATCCCTCAGGACGCAGCTCTTACTCTTATGTCTCCCGTCCAGGATCTGGCAAACGCTGTTCAGCAAGCGCTTACGGACTTGTCTGGCAAGAAGACCGCCCTCGTTTCGGCCGGCATTGCCCAGGATGTGTACAAGAAGCTCAATGAGTCCGATACGGCTCAGCAAGACTTTGTGAGTGATATTCGACACGGCCATGGGCTCGAAGACCGCTGCTGACAGTGACCATACGCTCCCAGGCCAGCACTGTGCTCAAAAAGGTCCCACCGACTCTTGCTCCTGTCGCGACAGGAATCATCAAACCAGCCCAGGACAAGCTGGCCCGCGCAATTACAGAGTTCAAAGGCGCTGGTGGAACTTCATCCGAGGGTTCTTCGGATAGCTCGTCTCCAGCTCCAGTCCCGGCAATGGAAGGTGGTAAGTCGATGACCGCCAGTTAATTCCAAAGGCCATACCGACATGTTTAGCAGATAAAGGCTCAACATCCGCTCCAGGTAAGCACCCCATGTCTGTCGGTCAGTCCTCAACCGGAGCTGATGTGGTAGATAGCGGAGACTGCGACGACTCCACCGTCAAGCCCCCGAACAGGATACGCCGCTCCACCTCCAACATCTTCGAGCGCGGTACCGGAAGCATCAGCCCCAAGCCACGGGGGAAGTAACACTACTGCCTCTGCGCCAACTGAAACGTGTACGCCAGCAGCTTACACAGGTGCTGCAGTGGTAAACGCAGAAAAAGGCTCTCTCGCTGCCGTTGCATTAGCAGTAATAGCTGGATGGGCTTTGTAAAATTCAACAAGAGCAAAGGAATTGAGCTGTGCCTGCACGCACAAGTAGGCAACAGCATGGCTGTTGTCCGTCGTGTCACACGACTATCAAGCTTTCCTTTTCCCAGAGTGCAAGCAGTGGTAGTGTAGTATCTTCTGGTGACCTCTGTCACTGGCAAATATCTCTTTCTTTGTGCAAGTCTCGTATTTTAAGTGAAGGTATTTCTGTTGCATGCATTGATGTATGGTCCGGTCCCTTCGAGGTCTTCGAAGTCGTCAAGGAGAAAGTGTCTCTTGCGCCAAGCACGGAGCACGGAGGAACCATTGTTCCGTCTTCCTGCCCACTTACTATAAGACAAGCCAATATGCATCGCATTTGGCCCGAATCACAACTCTCTCTTCAGCACCACGGATGTGAGTGCGGCCTAGAGATCATCAAGCCTGATTGTGAAGACTTCGATATCGCCACGAGCTTCGCCGTCGTCAACGAATATCCTAGATCGGGTTAGGTGACAGTGCACCGAGAAGACCTTTCGCACATGTCATGTCAGAGCACAAGATCCATCTCAGAAACGGTACCGGAGCCAAATTTGTCCGTGGCTTTAGAATAAGATACGCACCTGCGCCTACAAGCATTAGAACTGTGTCCGCATCGCCAGCAGAAGAAGCTGCCCTATCACTTCTCTTCTCCGGTACACACTCTTCCAAGCTCATTGTGCGATCGACACCATCCCACCAGCTGTATCGGGAATTTATATCAGCTCCAGAATGTACAAGGTACATTGCGACCTCTTTGTGGCCGTAGCGTGCAGTCCGCGAACTTGTATTGACGATCGTATAGACACCGAGCCCAGCCTTGAGTAGCATTTCTGCGATTTTGACATCCACTTGCACAAACAAACCGCATGGAGAGCCGACCCCAGACAGCAGCCCGGAGCATCAGCCTTTGCGCGGTGCTGGAGGAGGATTTGTACGATATTCTGGCGACACTTGATTGAGGCCAGACATAAAGGAGTTCCATAAGTTTCGCTTCGAGCGTTGATGTTGACATCTTGGTTCAGCAATGTCTTGACAGCATGATGGAGGGCCGTCATGCCTTCTGAGTCCGCATGCTCCGCATCTGCACCAAGTTCTATGAGGCGTCGAAGTCTTCTCGTTTGCCCTTCAGCTGCTGCTTCCAAAAGAGACTGGTTCTGTTTTGCTGCTTTTGTGTCCTGTTCTTGTTGGCTGACGGTAGTGGCTGTGGTAGGTGTTGTGAACATTGCGATTGTGCTGTCGGGTATGATCAGAAGCGGTATTGCCTTTGTATGAGAGTCGCCGTCACAAATGTCCTGGTCCGTTAGTAACTTCCTCGCCAGCTCGCTTTCGAGTGTTGGTGCCAAGATGCATCCTTCAGCTCGCGTGTCAGATCTGCAGCAGGGACTTTGCAGCTGTCGAGTAGCAGACACCTACTGTACTATCAGCTTGATGCGAATTATTTCGTGCTGTTTACTTTGATGATACGGTCACGCACGAAAGGAAGAGACCTGGAGGCTGGAATATGATCTTGTCTTGATTTCTGAGCCTTCGTGTTCTTCTTCTGGGCCACTTTGAAGCACCACGAGGCCGCTCGCTCTCCAGTGTGTCTGATACCCCGGAAGACGACTCTTTGCCCAGACTCGGCCACTGAAGCGATCTCCGTGGATGTTTGCATGCTGAAGCTGCTCTTCTGATGCTCGCTTCGTCACCCGCTCTCGAGTGTCAAATCAAACTTTCTCCCAATTCATTCCGTTTTCTCAGCTGATGAGTCGCAGAGTCAGTTCCACAGTAGCAAAGGTGCCCGCGCTCACCGGCATCGCACGCAGCAATGTCGGTCCAATGCCTCTCCAGAATCCAAGCGTACCCTCCTGCCTGAACGTCTGCGCAAAGCAATGACGCATAGACTTATACTTCTGCTTCTCACCGAAACCATCAGTCTGCATCTTCGACTTGATCACATCAAAGGGGTATGATGCGATCCAGAGCATTTCTCCCGCAAGACCGCCGTATAGTGCCACTTTCCAGGTGGCCACGTCCTTTCGTAGGTAGTTGTTGCGCTTGACGTCTTGGTTCATGAGGTACTCAAATGTCAGGAACCAGAATCCATATGCTTGTGCTTCTCGTAGTAGTGTGACTGAAGTGCCTCGGTAGAGACCAGCTCCTCCAAGCTTGCGGATGCAGTCCACAGGTCCATTGTATAATCGACCTGCACCGTGAGGCTGAGTCTGTAGACGAATGCGGACGTGCTCGATGGGCGAGGAAAGAACGGTGTTGGTAAGACCAGCAAAAGCACCAGCGGCATAATATTGCCCATAGCTCAGCGGCTTTGGCTCCGACCCTAGACTTGCAATGGACTTGTTGAGATTCGATGCATTTTGCGCTTCGAAGGCTCGTTTGGCATAGTTGAATGCGCCGAACTGGACGGAAACACAAGCACCAATTCCGATCAACGGAGTCAGAGTTCCCTTGTAGAAGGCAGTGGCGCCTTCATTTTTGAGGATTCTGGTGGCGCAGTCAAGCGCGCCTTTGTATTCAGTGGTCGTCTGGAGTCGGACCTTGACAATATCTGCTTGGCATTAGAGGATTTGATTCGACATGTGGGCATGAGTGTATTTACCGAAGGGTTGGCCTATTGATTGTGGTCAGTCACAGCCTGATAGGTGATATGTAAGCTTACCAATGAGCACCTGCGCGATACCACCCACAGCGCCAGAGAATAAATCCTTGGCTACCTTTCCGCCACCGCCAATCTCGCCCGCCTCCGCCTCCTGCAATGACTCCGCCATGGCGACTGATCGACGTTGACGACGAACAAGTCAATGCCTGCCAAGACGTGGACGTGCAGAGCCTCGGTCGCGCACTCCGAGCACTGTCTTGTTGAGAAACAAAGAGGCGTCGTCGAAATTGCGCCTGCAATAGAACGAACGCCATGGCCAATTGGCTTCTGAAACTGTTTTCGGATAGAGCAGCCGAGACCCTAGAAGCCACTGTGCTTAAGCCCGAGAGCGTGCCGTGGAAAGCTCAACACACGTCTAGACCGTGTGACGTCGCTGAGATAAGATCAGAAAGCATGCATATGTATATATATATATCAGCAGCGCCACTAGCTCGCACCTGAGACATCGACCTCCCCTTTCCCCCATCCTCAATCCACCAAGCCAGGAATCGTCATGTCCGCTCCAGCAGGCCAGCCAGGTGCCCCGAAGGAGGATTACCTCGACAAAGGCATGACAGACACACATGCAGATGCTCAGAACCCAAAGCTGACACCTTGGAAAAAGCCGTAGATTCCATTGAAAAGAAGATCGGACAGTCTACAGGCCACCCCGTCGATACGAACAAGTATCGTGAGAAGAACGAGAAGTTCACTGATAAGCTCCGTGCTTTTATTGAGAAGAAGACGGGCAAGAAGGTATGGTTGAAGACATTTCTTGACTGCCGCGTACTTACTCTGTACAGCTTCCTGCCAAGGTTTCAAATTAGAGATCTCGTGTATCCGGTTCATCAGAAGTGGTGCGAGATCTTATGAGAATGAGAATGCAGTGACAATTTTGGATGCCCAGTGGCTTTTATCAGATACCCATTAATGTAGCATGAATGAACACGATCTGACTTTCTTTTGACTTGTCGGCTGGACTACTCTTCGAAAGATCCCGCATACGATATCAGCTTGTACGCCTAGTCCGGTCAAATAGATGATACAGAACATGTGCATGCCATGCTGCCGATGCTGTAGAACTATGGTTCCCCGCGCAGCTGAAAACGTGAGTTAGGACAGTCTACTGACACATTTTCTTATAGCTAGTTGCCATAGCTCTGCGATTCGCCCATGCAAGCCAAGATAAGCCAACAACTCTGATTTCTGTTTGCTACCATCTATCATGACCTCTTTCACCTCATGCACGTTCGAGCAGGCGGCTGCCTATGCGTCTAACCGCGGCAGAGCTTGTCCTCCCGCGCTGTACAATCGCATGCTCGAATACCATCCTGGATCCTGAGATCTGCACGGCCGCTTGAAGACAGCACGCCAGGCCCGTTTTTGTTAAGTGAATGGCGGGCCAAGTTGCCATGTATTGTTAATGCGGCGATCGTGAGCATTGCCGAATCAAGCATTCCGGGCCACGAGTCTTGTATGGTCGACGAAGGCAATGCTGCTGTACATCTTCGATGCAGCTGCAAACGCCGCTCTGGTATCCTTGGTATCTAGTGTGCGAATGGTCTGTAGTGCCAGGAGGGCCAGGGAATATGTGAGGATGTAGCTGAAGTCGTCCATGTCCGGCACAAGGACAGCGAGACAAGAATATTGTGTGCTTACCTACGGCTTTATGTATGCTATTCTGCTGCCGTACCGTTTCCGTACGGATCTTGCGCCAACAAAGGAATCTTACCTACGCCTGCTATGTAAGGAAGCCAGCGACCGCATTCTCCCGCCGCAGACTTGCATTTTGTTGTATAGCGCTTGTCCAAGCCTGTGTAGTGGCACATGTCCCATGTATACAGCGGCCTGAAATGCGGAAGTGGTCCATCGCGGCCAACGCTCTCGTCAGCCGCACGCGGCGTTGACAGTCGCCATATAGCGATCTCATACTGCGATGTATGTAGAGCGTTGCTGATGGTGTAGCCCGTCCCTAGTCTCCGCACTATCTCTCTCTCTTGTATGCGGCGAAGCAATTGTCGTAGGGTCGGCGAATCTGGAGCGAGTGGATTCGAGGTAGAAATGACCATCCCAGGCGCCGGGCGGGTCGTGTCCTGGTATCTCGACACAATTGATCTAATCGAGAATGTGGTTGAAATAAGCAGCCAAATGGTAACCGTTGGGCGTCTTGGCCGCGTCATCTGGTTAACAGGGGTTGATGAGGAGTTGAACTTTCACAATCTGACTGTTCTAACACCAACTTTCCTCCTTTTTCTCCTCACGACAAGCATGGCAAGACACCTGTCAAAGTGCAGAGACAGCTAGTTGTTGTTGTTATCGTGATGAAACACGACAATTCGCAGTCAGACTGCCACGATGGTGACTGTGGTGGCACAGCAACTCTGACCGCAGCATTCTAACTTCTACAGTAGAAGTGTATGGCTTGCACTCGGAGTATTCCGGCGGCTGTGACACGCAAGTGAAGACATAAAGTTGCTGCCAGGTAAGACGAAAAGAGATGATCAAGGCCCAATCGGTGCGGAACCTTGCCCTTGACGAAACGCGCTGCTCACCGACGGCCTTCTCGTTGGCCAGCTATCCTTGGCACCAGAGCAAACCATTTGCGTTGCTTTGATACAGCTACGCATCCCATGTCCAAGCCTCCTTTCACACCATACCACTTCTACCAGTAGTCGTCAACACTTATACCTCGTCTAGGTAGGCCGCGTGCTTCCTCCTCCTTCACTGTCATACCCACCACTTTGGCCTTCTTCCGTGTTTATCATTTGCCTACCCTGACCTACACTCCATTTCCGTATACAAGCTTTATATGCACACGCGATTGACTTCCCATCTCAATTTCCTGCTCTCACACACGAAGCCGTGCACTTTGATATATGGGAGATGAGAAGAAGCGGGGCAAATCTGCTAGGAATCATCAAGTAGTCGTCGCCGCCTAGAATCTGGGAATGTAAGCAGAGGCGGCGACAATCGCGACGAATCCGGGCGTTCTTAGGGCACATTCCTCCGCTTCACCAGAGCGACGGAACGACGACTCGACCTTTAGACCTTCTTTACCGCCGACGCCATCGCATCACATGCATCGACTTTCGTTGTCACAAGCAGACTTGGCGCGATCCGGACATGGCACGAGTTCACAGAGGGCACAAGCTAGCAATATGGATCAAATCTCAGCGTTAACCCCTTCAACACACCAACCTCGACTATCATTCTTCCAGCGACATTTTACCAAGCCAGTCGCACCGTCAGCAGATCCAGAGAAGACACGAAGCGCTGGGGATAGACGCTTCTCATTTGCGTCGAAAGGCTTCCTCATATCAATTGCTGCCATCGTTCTAATGCTCTTCGGGATCGTCGCAGCGGCCGTGGTGCTGATCATTGGCCGAAATCGAGCACACCGCGCAGACGGCTTTCCGCTTCTCCAGGCGAAACCGGTCAGACTGGCGATCGAGGGTAATTTCCCAGACCCAGCTCTGTACTACGAGAACGGCACATGGTATGCCGTCGCGACCAACAATGCGGCTGGAGTCTTGTCTCTACCCGGCGCCAATGCCACCATGAACACGGTTGCCTTCGGACAGGCGAACGTTCAAATGGCGACCTCGAAGGATTTCGTCAACTGGACACTGGTCGATCTTGCGCATCAACCACTACCGGAAACTGGCGCGTGGGCACAACGCAGGGCAAAGCATCCCGCCAACGAACCCAATCCTCTTTCCAGCACGTGGGCTCCGGCATTGATCAAGCGAAACGACGGCAGATACGTCATGTACTATGCTGCCACGTGGACAGGCGAATACCCATACGAACGGATCAATGGCCAATGGACACATCCACAACCACACTGCGTCGGCGCCGCAGTCTCGCACGGCTTCAATCCCGCTGGTCCCTATGACCCTCTCGCCGAGCCGCTCGCATGCCCAATCAAAGAAGGCGGCGCCATCGACCCGGAAGCGATCCGCGACATCGACGGCTCCCTCTGGGTAACATGGAAAGTCGACGGAAACAACATCGGACCCGGCGGATCCTGCGGCAACACATTCACCCCCCAAGCACCCACGCCCATCATGATCCAAAAAATGGAACCCGACGGCGTAACGCCCGTAAAAAACACCCTCGCCCAAATCCTCGACCGCACCGAAGCCGACGGCCCCCTCGTCGAAGCACCCGCCCTCGTCCGCACCCACCAAGGAAAATACTTCCTCTTCTTCTCCTCCGGCTGCACCAGATCGCCCACGTATTCCGTCAACTATGCTGTCGCAAACAACATCACGGGGCCTTACGTCCGTGCCAACGAAACGCTGCTGAAAACCGGCACGTTTGGGCTCGAGGCCCCGGGCTCTGTCGGTATTGCTGCGGATGGCGCTGGGGGTTATCGCATGGCTTTTCATGCCCGTTCGCCGAATGAGCGCATTGGACGTGTGAGGAAAATGTATACGACTACGCTGCTGTTTTCGGGGGATACGGTTCAGTTGGTGTTTCCTAAGGAGTGGAAGGCTCATGGGGATAAGAAGCATTCGTGACTGGGGAGAGACACATGTTGATTTTGATCGAAATTTTCTTGTTTTTTTTTTTTTTGCAGCGTTCAGCGAGTTTTGAGAGATACCCATTTTGCGAATTTTTTTGCACATGATAGGAAAAGGAAGGAATGCGGGCATGGGGGGTAAGGTATGTACGACACGCTTGGCATATATAGTTGAAAGCACAGGAGGAAACATATGTACATAGACGATGACTTCGAATCACACATACAGTACATCGTCTAGAATCCATATTCTATAAATTTCCATCAATCCTTCCCAGCAACCCGCAACCTCAAAGTCACCGGCCTCTTCGGACAACTCGTCAGCCCCAAATCCGTCGTAACCGGACCCTCAAGCTCGCCGGCCGCAGCCTCAATCCTATCGAATTTCTGCAACAGCCTCACAACAACATAACTCGCCTCCGTAAGCGCAAACTGCTGTCCGATACAGATCCTCGGACCTCCGTTGAACGGCAAAAACTCCCACCCGGGTCTCCGACCCATGAATCTCTCAGGCTTGAATTCCAAGGCATCGTCACCCCAGAGATCTTTTCTTCGGTGCATGACGTGGACGCTGTAGTCGACTTGTGAGCCGGCGGGGATGAAGATGGGGGATTTCCCGTCTGGACCGCCGCCGCGGGGGAGAGTGGTGGGTTTGTTGGCTCGGCGACTGTTTCCTGGGACGATGGTTTGGAGACGGAGGGTTTCGTTGAGGGTGTATTGGAGATATTGACAGCTTTTCAGAGTGGAGAAGGTGATGGATTTGGGGGAGTCGTAGGTGCCGAAATTCTCGAGCACTGTTGAGCGGAGTTTGTCGAAGACGTGTGGGTTGCGGAGGAGTTGGTGGAAGAGCCAGGAGAGGAGGGATGCGGTGGTGTCGCGCCCTGCGAGGAGGATGTTGAGGAGTTGACCGCGGAGCTCGTCTGGGTCGCGGGTTTGTTTGGCGAGGGCTTCGAGGAAGACGAATTTTTCTTTTCCGTGGCCTTCTTCGGCTTGCTTTCCGGTATTGTTCTGCTGCAGGGCGAGGTTGACGTAGTATCTGACGAAATCGTTCACTACTTTGTTGTTGACTTGGTATTCTTTCGGGTTGTGCATCCAGTGAAAGTTGACCAGGCGGAATTTCTTGGCCATGTGTAGTTGTGCCTGGTCGAAGTTGATGGCGAATGCGGCTTCGTCGTGTCTCTTGGCGGCAGACTTATCCTTTGTGGCATACGGGTTCTCCGAGATCTGGCTATCGACAGATTCGCCGAAGAGGAGCTCAGTCGAGGCATCCATAGTCAAACGGAAGAAGAGTTCTTGAATGTTTGTGAAAGCGGTCCATTTTTCTTGTTGTGGAGGCAGCGCAGCGAAAAGATTCTGTACATGGCGTTCTTCCATATCGAGGTCTGAGATCTGGTCTCGAACGAAACTTGGTCTGAGCATTGCTCGGCTGTGCTCCCAAGCCTTACCATCTTGCACGAACTGGTCGTCTCGTCAGTAAGCATTCGAAGCAAGCATCGACATCTGACTCACGATTCCTTCACCGAGCACCTCACTCATGATGGCATGTCGAATCGGGCCGAGATCGTAATCTGGAAATTGTGTTGCCAGCATGGCTTTGATGTTCTCTGGATCGCTTGTGAAGTAGATAGTCTGACCAAGCTGATACGTTGTGAATGTAGAGCACACTCGACCCGTTTCCTTGCTCATGATATTCGACCTCTCCTCCATAAGATCAGGAAACATATTCTTTTCATCGGCGGCCTGGAGCAGCTTGAGATGTTTGAGTCCAAGGAAACCGCAGTTTGGGAACATTGGTGGGTCCTGACACCCAAACTGCCGTGCTCTCGCTGTGAAGAGTCAGTGATTGCAGCATTGCTGGTGAGTATCGTGGCATACAGGCATTCTGGAACTTGGTGAATATGATATTGAGAACCTTGTAGAGGCCGAGGACGGCAATTCCCACGAGAGGGATGAGGATGTAGTTGTGCATCTTGCCTGTGCTGTATCGTTCACGGAGTCGGGTAAGAGGAAAACAAGACGAGCCAAGTAGCAAGAGCCTGGAGTGGCCAGACCTTTGTAAGAGCTGTGACCCTTATGTAACAAGGGTCCAATATCAGTCAGCAACGGGGCTCAGATGTGGTATCTCGCTTGTCTGCAGCTACGCTCTCGCGCTATGGCGATAGTGATACATCGTCTGGTCAACGTCAGCGGATAGGGCTACCAAAGACTGCAAGTAGCACGGTCACTTCCGGATCCTTGAGGGGTTGTTAGCGCCCCGCCGCCATGGTATGGAACAATGGAAGATGGCTACATTTCATCGTCTATTGCTCGCTCCAAGCCCTTGCAAGCACAAAATCTTCTCTTGCCTTGCTTCTGAGTTGTGCCTGTGCAATGTTGTACAAGCTGACTTTCGTAAGACGCGACAGAGATCCATTTCCCTCGGGGCAACCTGGTCCAGCAATTCTTCAGGATTGACATTTCTCCTTAGGGCCACGAACTTCACGGCTCAGGACACCTCAACCGCGCTCCGGGTCGGCTTCGGACTGACATGTGCTCCTAAGCTGAGTGAATGGAGATGTCATGAGGAAGTTGCTTTATATAAGCTGCATAAAAGATCCTTGTCATCGGTGCGACTGTTCTGCCGAAAAGCTTTCACTCAGCTTGCCTCATCATCATCACTCACCTCTAAACCACGGAGGAATGATTAATGCCTGTCGCCATGCTGTAAGCGACATAGGGCTACTTCTCAACGAAATACAGCCTGAGACACAATCCGCCGCTGCATTGTCCAAGAATGAAATCCTTCAGAGCGACTCGCACAGATCCCAGGATGCTTTGCTTGAGTCTCGCGAAAACTCGGATCTTCGCTCAGAGGTTAGAGCATGTCTGTCTTCAACCCACCCTTCGAAGCCTTCAAAGAAGCAGCTGTTGTTGTTTTAAAGAGCCAGAGTTGTCATGAAGATGTGGTTGCTAAGAGGTGTTATGTTTGCTATCTGAAAAGTGGGTCCCTGGATGTGTGAGACTTGATGAAGGCTGCGAGAAGCGGCTGTTTGGAAGCAGGAGCATGTTGCATATGGATTCAGCGCCTGCACCCAGAAGTGACTTCCGCGATCCCAGAAGGCGAACGAAAATGAACACTTTTGCTTACTAGGGGCTTTTTTTGGCTTGCCGGTATCATTCATCGACACCAGATCTCATTACTTCATCGGATAGGAAGGATCAAACAACCAAGATAGTTTATCCGCGAACTCTTTCAACCTCCGACGGCATCGTTTGCAAAATCGTGGCGGCTGTTGTCTCAATGGTTCCTGAACGCGGCTGCGACGGAACTTGATCAGTTCTCAAAGACCGTCTTTTCACCTTGTACGGCATCGCCGACGTGATGGGAGCTCGGCATGTCAGAGTCTCGTGTTATCGTATGGAACGTATTTCCATTTCTGATTGACCGCCAAACGAGGATTTGTCGAGGAGAACCGCAGCGGGCATTTCCTGCTGATAGCAATATGTGGTGAAAGCCAGTTGAAGCACCAGCAATGGTCGTGCGACTCTCTACTAATACCAGAGCCGCGTCCCATTAGCCCTGGATGCATCCTGATTGATCTCGCGACCGGTTCAAGACAAGATCCGACATCTCCGGCGTTTCATACAAAGGAGGAAAAAAGAATGGCCATGACATAACATCAGCATTTCGAGGCCATATCAGTCGACCTACCACGCGGATGTCATATGAAGCTACTGAATTCCCTGAAAAGGTCCACGGACTGCAATGGTGCGAAAGAAACGGCGGAGCTTGAGCTTGCATGTGGCATTAGATCCACTGGGTGCTCAGAACGTATCTGGTCAGATCGCGAACAATTGCAGGAAAGCATCACTTCTAGACCGATCACAGTCTCGGACTTAACAGCGCTCAACAAATTGAACGCACTACAACATCCTCCTGGCAAGGAAGGCAGCCACAAAAGCAGCAAGACCACTGATGGCTAGCACCCAAGCAGTAGGCTTACTGCCCACTTCCTCAACAGCTCTGTACACCCCACTCGCAACTAGCCCAGCGAAGACCTGCGGCAACGAAATTGCCATATTATGTACGCCAAGTATAGCGCCAGCCTTATTTCCCTCACCCTCACGGGTCAATCTCGATACCTCAAATCCAATGATCGCAAATGGAACCCATTGTGTCACGGCCCAAGGGATACCAGCGGCGCCAACGAGCACAATGCCTTGCCATTGATACGCCGCAGCAAGCGTCAAAATCTCCAAGATTCCCAAGATCGGCTGCGTGAACATCCAGAGATATATCAGATCTCGAATGTGAGAATCATCCGAAGAGTCTTGCTGCTGATTGCGCTTGAATCGTCGTGAGATGAGCGATAGCAAAGCAGGAAGTGCCGTGACGAAAATAAATCCCACGGTTGCGAAAGAAAGACTTCCCAAAGATCCAGCCTGAGCGAGTGCATCGCCGGCATTATCGAGAGAATGTGCTGATTCTCCAGCGACATCTATACACCATCAGCGAAAAGAAAGAAGAGCTTGGTCAGGAGTGATGATGAAAACGACTTACCCAACTCCCCAATAAAAGTCGTAGTATAATACAAAAGCGGAAACCAAGCCATCCAAGAAGCCACCTGAACAATACACGTCCCTCTCACTTTCCCCGGCAATCCACTCCCAATCGTTTTCCAAATCCCCTTGAAATCCCCCAACACACCACCACCACCACCACCCTTCCTCCTCCTCCTCTTCCCACCCCCCTCTCTAATCCCAACCACCGTAACCCCCACCGTCACCCCCAACGTAAAAAAATTCAACACAGCCAAAGCCCGAAACTGCGACAACCCAGGAACCAGCCCAGACAATCGCAAACTCGACACAAAAAACGAAAAAATCGCCGCGAACCCTTGCAACCGACCGGCCCAACTCCACGCAAGATTCTGCTCCGCACTCGCCACCACATCCACAATCAAAGCCCGAGCTCCCGTCTGAACCGGCTGAATCGCCACGCTCAGAACCAACGTAGCGAGAATCCCCACCGACTTTAAATGTGGCGGACTCCAAGCCAAAACCCCCAGGGAAAAAATCGTGAGAATTGTCCCGAGGATTATGATGGGTTTTCGCGTTCCCAGACGATCGGAATATGCGCCGACGAGGGGACCGATCAGGGCTCCGGAGAGGGGGAGACAGATTGTTAGGAAGGCGGTGGAGGATTTTGAGAGGGTGAGGGTTTGGTGGAGGTAGGGCTGTAGCGCGAGTTTTTTTTTTTCTTTGAGTAAGAATGATTGATAGATGGATAGATATTAAAAAGAGGAGGGGGAGCAAACGTACGGATAAATTTGCCATGATTGTTGAGAAGAAAACTTGTACACCGCCGTTTATGCTGATGAGAATTAGGAGTTTGGAAATGGGGAGTTTGTGTTCTTGTGGCGGTTCGTTTTGTTGGAGGAGAGGAGAGGTTTCGTTTTCGTTGCGTGTTTCATGTTCGATGTCTTCTTCGTCGGAGTCTCGTCTTTGAGATGACATGTTGCTGTTGTTGTGTTGTGGAAAAAGGCAAAGAAGTACATGTATGTTGATGTAGTATAGATGACGCGATGATGCCTCGAGACGGGGTAGTTCTAGTTCTGCATGAGATGAACAGGTAATGCATGGCTACTTCAAACATGATAGGCAACGAAGAGTACATGATGTGAGTGACCACAAATGTGATGAAGAAGGAAGCGTTTAATAATACAAACTCGATCCATAGCGTGTAGGATTGAATGTTGACGATTCTCCTCCGCCATGACAATAGCATTATGCTGCTAGTACTCATCCCTTCTTCTGCCTATCTGACGGCTTCCCACCAACTTCACAAAACCATGAATCGTTCCTCAGCTTATGCCTCCTGCTCTCAAAGAAGAATTTCTTGCACCAGCTGCACTGAGTAGCACCCTTGGTGTCATCCAGTTCTCCAGCGACTGGTTCATACCCTGGACAAGACTTCACGTGCTTCCACCATCCAGCGCGCGAGAACTGGAATTTGGGGTGGCAGGCCTTGCAGGAAAAGACTTTCGAGGTTCCTTCCATGTCGTTTCGGCCTCGCATCATACACTTGGCGGCAGGACTCTTGACATCTCCCATGCTTTGAACGGTCTTACCTCACTGCTCGCATTCATCGTGAGTTCGAAGAACGTGATTTGCTCTCGTTTCCATCCCGCGCATATTTGGGCATGGTACTTGGCGTCCTCTACGCTTGGATACAATTCTGTGCAATGCCCACACTCATGAGGTGACGCGAGTAAGCTGCCGATGTCTGGGCACTATCCGTTGCAGGCCTGAACGTGCTTCTTAAACCATTCACGGTATCTGAAAACTTTGCCGCATTGCCCGCATGTAAGAGAGGACGAGTCGATGGAATTTGTATCATTAGGTGTTGTATCTTGATAGGGCCTGGGCAACAGTCAACAAATCAGAAACAATCAAAGCTGATCATCCACCCTCGCTTCCACCTGACTGCCGACCATCTCTCCGCCCTCTAGCACTACGTTGATTTGGTTGGGACCGACTCACGATTGACCATTTGCCTGAATTGCCGCAGGTTGCTGCATCGGCCCAGGTGGTGCTTGGTACGGGCCCGGTTGAGGTGTGCTACTGGAAGGTCTGGGAGCCAGTCCTTGTTGTGGCTGTCTTGGAGGTGGTGCAAAGCCGTTGACTGGGGTGTGTGGTTGGCTTGGATAATTTACTCCCATCACAGGCGTTGCTCTGCCAGATCCAGGCTGTTGTGGCTGAGGAGGAGCTTGGGCGATTGGCCTCTGTGCACCTGGCTGAGGCGTGGGTTGCTGATGCATTGGAGTCGGGTATCCAGGCTTGGATGGTGATGCTGTCCGATTCTGATAATACTGGGGTTGCGCTGGTGTGTTAGTCTGGTATCCGACAGCATTGGCGGCGGCAGTGTGAGAACGTTGCTGGTATTGCTGGTATTGCTGATTGTTTTGCGAAGGATAGGTAGGACGCTGCTGTACTGGAGTTTGCTGATATTGTTGGTTGTAATTGTAGCCGCCCTGCTGTGGAGGCCGCTGTTGATGGTATTGTTGAGGCTGGTGATAGGAAGGTGGGGCGGCGCCTGGGCGGGTGTATTGATTTTGCGAGAGGTACGATGCTCTCTGAGCACCCGTTGGGGTGGCGTACGATTGGTTGCTCGGTTGACGTTGTAGAGATGTGGCAGGCACAGGTGTGCGCTGTACGTACTGCTGACCATACCGTGTGTTTGCTGCCTGTCCTATTGCCGGTGTTCGCTGTGCAGTGGTATTGTAGTGCTGACCGGCAGATGAGTTGGGTCGAGCAAGATTGGCGATGCTATTAGCTGTGGCCTGAGCTTGTGCTTTGGCGCTTCTCGTCACCTGATCCTCCTCCAAAGTTCCCTTGACATCTTGAGACTGGAATGCAAGCAGCTTGCTGACGCCGAGATCTGAGAGCTGGTCTCCATCCAGCTTCGCGACGGCATATGGGGGAAGCTTCAAGATGAGGTATGCCAGCTCTCGCCGCAAGTTGTTGTATGTGGAGACCTCTTCATCGGACGGCTCATCAGGCTTGCCGATCTTGGCCGCTGTGAGTGGCGCAGGGCTAATGGGCGTGCGAGCGGCGCTGTTCGACGTGGGAAGCGTCGAGTATCGGATGCGTTGATGTGAGGCGAGCGTTTCCAGCAGTTCCGAGACCTCGCGCAAGACTTGCTCGACATCCGTCTTGTTGGCGACAGGTTCTGGATCTGGCTCGATGGTGGTCTTCTCGAGCTCGTCGAGGTCTTGTATAACCTTGACGAAGTCTTCCTCCTTGAATTCATCTTTGGCAATCTCCATTGGTGGGACAGACGCTGAACTCTCGTCGAGCAGCGCTGGGTCAATAGCGAATGTATCGTTGAACCGCTTGTTGCCAACCTTGTGCCACCAAACCATATCCTTGACATCTTCGGGCACAACAGCGTTCGAATCGTCGCGGCTTGGAGCAAAGCTGGAGAAGGCTTTGCGGAATAGTGCCTCTTCCTGCCTCTTCAACGCTTCTATGGATAGCTCCTTCTCTGGTCTCTCTGCAGTGTCGCCGCTTGTACTAAGAGCACGATCACGCTGCTTTCGCTTTTCACGTGGTGAGACCGGTTCGTCGCCATCCAGCCCTCCATAGTCGAGCCACGTGCTGACCGTCAACGGCTGAACAGTGTAACCACCTTTCTTGTTCCGCTGGATTGGATCCTTGAATTCCCAGGCTAGGGAATTGTCTCGCGTCGAAGATCGCTTGTGTGCTTTTGGCGGTTGCAGGGCAGCGAGACTGTATGGCGGGGCGAATGCTTGGTCGAAAGTCGGGCCCTTCTTCGTGTCGTCGGCGGGAGCGGACATGACCTTGGTTGCGGTCAAGCCGGGCGGTAGTGGCATCTCATCCACAGGCAGTTCCGACTTGACGTACGTCTGTTGACTGGCATTCTGCATGGAAGAGAACAGCTGCTTCGGAGTAGGTGCATTGCCGAACAAGGTCAACACTGTTCCGGCGCGGGCATTAGCCAGGCCTGACTTGGTATCAGCGTCATGGCCTTCTGACAAGCCCATTTCCTCCTCATTGGGCTTGACATGTTCTGACGGCTTAGGTTCGATGTACTGTGCTTCTCGGTCGACAATTTCCTTGATCAAGTTCTCGAGAGAATGTATGCGATGAATCTGCTTCAGCTCTTCCACCGTTGGTCTGGCGGCATTGCCAGGGTTTCGCTCGCCTGCCTTGTTCCTAATTGAGACGGTGAGCTCTTCGCTGACGGTGCTGGCATCACTCTTCAGCTGTTGCAGGAAAGTGTAGCGCGTATTGCTAAGCTTGGCTTGAATAGTGGCATTATCACTGCTCGAGTCTGACAGTCGGACTTTCTTTTGTGATGGCTCTTCGGATGGAGCTTTTCCAGGTGTAAAGGTATGCTGGAGGAAGGATGGGGTAGTGTCGTGGCTGTCAGATATCAGTCTTGGTAGTTGGTATGACATTATGGCATACGAACGTCTGCAGTACTTGGAGGATATCTAGCTGCACCTGTTTGATACGTGTCTCTGATATAGCCGAGCGCGTTGTCGCACCGTCATCGCGTCTGCGCTTGTGGTGGTGGTGGTGGTGGGCGGAGTGGGCGGCGGTGGATGTGGTGGCAGAATCGCCGTTGACTGCTGCCATACTGTGCGTCGGCGTAGGCGTAGGCGTAGGCGTAGGCGCGCGCGCGTGGTGATCTACTGGCCAGCCCGGGGTCGCGCTTTGCTGGCGATATCGATATAAAGCTTTGGTGGACACTGGAAGTGCTGCTTCGCTTGTGACTGACCGGCGTCATCCGCACGCTGGCCAAAACTCGTGGTCAGCCCGAGCAAAAACATCCACTACTCCCACCACTGGAATTAATAATTCAATATCGATGCATGCCACATAGACGGCTAACGCCACTTGGCACGCAGTTGCGTTCTGTCTTGGCTCATCTCTCACCAACACGACGTAGCAGATGGAGTTCGACTCAAGCACACTCTTCCCACATCCAAATCCCGAAGCGCCTTCACAATGCCGACTTCGAGCCCTTCGCGAAAGTGGAAGCTACGCCCGCACTTGCGCTCCATGCGAACGTGTACAGCCATCAGCACGCCTACAAGGAACGTAATGCACGAATAAGCGCACTTGAGCGCGTCTATAGGCACTTCGTGACCAGCCGCAAAGCAGACCGAGATCCATTGGCAGCTGAATGGGAGCTGCCATACAAGCCCACAGCCCACGCCTTGGACGTTCTGCTTGCAGCAGGCTACAATGTCACAGACTTGGTCATCTGGGCACAGATCGAGGATGAGCCAGATTCCTTCGCCGCCGCGACACGGCTCGATGCGCTGGTCAAGTCTAGCACAGCGCCAGTTCCTTTGTTCGTATATATGAGCATTGTCAACCGGCTGCATGTCAGCGCTAAAGCTCTGCGAGTCCTGCTGAGCCTCGCCTATACCCTCCTCGATGCCTGCCATGGCCGACAGCCGCTGTATGGCTTGCGCTATAATTCTGTCTTCATCGCAGGAGCTGGCCTACTCCGACACGCGCGAGAAGTCTGGCCATCCAGCCTCACAGCAGTTGTGAAGCTGGTGGTAAATCATTATCGCAAACTTGAGCACGACGAAGACACATTACCTGCCGTTACCCATAGCATGAACAAGCTCCTGAAGCTCGTCTCAGTGTCAACGGCGGAGAATCCATTCAAGGACAATCATCATCAAGAAGCAGCAATGCTGCCTATACTCCAATACATGGCAGAGCACTCGCCATCCATGCAGATCAATCGCGAAGGCTACAGAGCAGTCATCAGAGTACAATTGGGGCAAAGAAAGAGCCACGAGGACCAGCAGTGGGCAGAGCTCAAGTCACACGCCTGGCCACCGTGGAAGGTCGATCGCACAGCAATGGACGAATTTGTCCATTTCGAGGATCATGGTCAATCAAAAGCAGCAAGAACCCTTGCGCGCATGAGAGAAGCAGGTTATGCGCCTAAAGAGTGGGAACGCAATGCTCAAATATATGCTGGATGGGACGTCGACGGCACGCCTACTATCCAGACTCGCACCAATCACGTCTCGCCGACGAATGCATGGGCTGCCCGCATTGGAACAACGAGGACAGTCCAGGAAGCGTGGGCATGCTATCTCGCGTGGGAAGATAAGGGACTGCACCACGATCAGGACGTATACCTGGCGACTGTGCAGAAGCTAAGGGAGGAAGAGAGAAGATTGCATAAGGAAGTCGAGGAGGATCGCAATGATGAGGGAAAGGCCTGGCCTCTGTTCCCCGGAGATGCCCGGGAAGTTGCGCCTCTGCCCAAATCGACGCACTTGTGGACTTATACGCGTACCAAACCGCCCAGCATGGACTATTTCTATTCCCACATTCGCGCTCGAGGTGCAGTGCTGGGGGAGCATGTTCTGGCCTTCTTCGTGAGTCACGCGGCCACTCCGGACTCTGGCCTGCGGTATCTGCGTGACCATCTCTCTCAATGTCCTGAGGTCGAAGGCATCCTAACCCTGAAGCCATCATATGATCTGACCAACATTCCGAAGCCTATCTATAAGGCTGCAATCACCCTTTATTCCCGGATGGGCTTCGTCCGCTCCAAGCAGCTCTTGAAACGTCGGACACGGGAGATCCCAGGGACTGATCTGAAGGCTGATCACACGATTGGCATCGTTTGTGCAATGGAGCTACTTCGCCGCCGTAAAGATCCGCATCTAGCATGGTATCATGTTGTCTTGCAGGGCTTGAATCGCGAGGACAACTTCGAGCAAATCTCCAAACTAAGGGTCCATGACAAGACCGCTGCCGAACATGAAGCAGCAGTCTCGTCGGATCTTCTGCGATGCCATGGCGCGATCAATTCCTACCAGCTGGCGCTAAAAGTGCTCGACTGGCAACGCGATCACCACATCGATCCCGATTCAGGCACATTCCACAGCTTCTGCCGAGCTGTGGAGAATTTCGCAGTCGCCGTATGGATCGCTGTACAGAGTGGGCAGCTTATAGGGAATCTTCACAGCCACCAATACAGCGATGTTCGCATGCTTCTTCAGGACGATGCGGAGAAGCATGGAAGACGGCATCCCAAGATCGCCTGCCAAGAAGAATTCTTGCGCCTCGTCTCACCAGTCGAAGACTGTCCATCACCATCACACACCTCTGACCTTCCTCGCCTCCTTACAACACCTTCACCTTGGGCGTTGCATGCGTACGTTCGAGCGCTTGGCTGGCTGGGATTTTATGACGGACTCATGGATCTCACGCACTTCATGCGTCAACATCGCGACGAGCTGGCAGTTCGCAAGAGTCAGGATCGAGGCGGAGATTTGGCCATGAGGAGGACGATCGTCGCGCTCAGAGTATTTCTTGAGCGCAGCTGGCTGATAAACGACGAATCAAGGGAAGATGTGGGACCATTCGAGCAGGGTCCAGTTACGGCGACATCAACGCCACCCTCAGTATCGGAGCCGGAGCCCTCCACAGTGTCCATCAGCTACGAGGTACACGCCGACCGTGCTTTCAAGTTGCTAGCACATTTCCGCGCTCCTGCAAGTGAAGAGACCATTGCTGCCATTCGCGAAGTGGTGGAAGGTGTCGAGGAATGGGGTGGCTGGCCTGATGATCAAGAAGTGGAAATTTACTGTCGGAATAAGAAGTTCGGATCGAAGCCTTTTCGGAAGTAGAAACAATATAAAAATCAGATTTTTATTTATTATAACAGCTCACGCGGAGTCTCTGTTATATCTGTTCCCCGCCTTGGAAGCTGAGATGGCGCCGGAGAAATTATGAGACGTGCGGCTCAGCGGGAAGCGCCGAACCTTAACGCGTTGCCCGGCGCTACCAAAGCGAAGCGATTGGTGCGCGTCATGGTAAACACCCAGCCATCTCTGCTAGCCACCGTCTGCCACCATGATTTCAGCGACGACGAGGGTGTACAGACGGTGGCAGTAGGAGGACGGTCTGATCAATTCTGAGCTAAGCTTCTCTTCTCCCTCCAACAACTTCCACAATCGCATTGTTCTAAACACGCCTTCGCAGCTGCCGAACCTCGAATCCAAACTCTACCGAACATTCGCTCTAAAACCCATACCACACACCTCGACGCATTCCAGCAGCAGCACATCTTACCACGAGCATTCGTTCGACCGACAAGCAAAAGACGACTGCTGCATTCCACACCCTCACCGACTCCACGGCCACTGGGCCGCTGGAGCAAGCTCTGCCTCTCCCAACATCCATCATCCAGACAGCCGGTAGACCGTTTCTACCATGCCGAACGTACGGTTCGCCGTCGGCATCCAAAGGCTGCTACCCTTCTTGGGGTATCATCATGTCTTGATGATACTGATTGCAATAGCAATCATCTTTCTATGTCAGTATGAGACTCTCTCTCACTTCACCTACCACTAACGTGTGAAACAGCACTTCTTCTCGCAGGATGTTCTTCGTCATCACCTTTGATACCCGGCATCTTCCTCATATCCTTCTACTATGACATGTACACGCCGACATACGATCCGACTCAAGTCAACCCCGGAGTCACGGCAGCGATAGCGAACATTGTCGGCGAAGCACATCTCGAAGTCAGAGTTGGATATTTTGGACTTTGCGTCAATTCGGATGGTGGAGGAGACTTCTTGTGTTCGAACAACGCAACACTACTCGCCGAACAGGTGTCCATCGATCAAGATCCTCTGAATCTGATCTGGGTGGCCAACACCTTCAAGAACTCTGTCGTCTTCCCATATCTACTGTAAGTCTCCACCATCTTCTAGCACCTCGGACATGATGCTAATTCTCTCTCAGCATCATCGCAATTGTACTTGCATTCATCACCTTCCTCCTCCTTGCAACCTTCCCAGGTTGGCATGAGGAGCATGACGCCCGAACAGGATCCGACATCGACATCAAGCCTTTTCCATCCCGTCCCGTCTCGCAAGTCGCTTTGGCGCTCATCTTCATCGCATCGATCTTCGTCCTCGTTAGTGTCCTTTGGCAACATACGGCATCTGTCGCAGCGGCACAGGTGGCACAAGACTTGGGGAATGGTTCGGTGAAGAGTGGAGTTGGTACCAGTGCAATGGTACTGGGTTGGTTCGGATTTGCACTGTTGATCATTGTAACAGTTGGACTGTTGGTCATGATTCTCAGCATACACCTGCTGGACAAGTTGACGGACGAGTGATGAACGAAGGGAGGTTGTAATGGAAGCGATATGGATGGCAGACGCATGATCCACTCGTACTCTGGGCCTGGAAGGACGGGGAAACTCAAAGATGAGTTAAAAAGGCCAGATGAAGCGAGCGACGTGACGCTTACTCAACACCACGAAGTCTTTCGAGGGAAGAGTCATACAAAAGGCGTGCATTGCACGATACCCGAGCCAAGACCGAAGAAAGAGTTGGAGGCTCTTTGCATACAGCGTTGCTTGAGACAGCGGCATCCTGATGGCGTTTGGGGAACTGTTTACGAAGGTTATGGGTTGGACACGAAGGGAATGGACAGAAAGGTACAACATGTATTAATGGTGTGTCTACGACAGCATGACGGCATGTAAATAGACGCCTGGAAATGAGGATGCTGCGACAATGCAGAGTGTGAGACAAAGCCTGATTTCTCCTCTCCTTGACAGTAGTAGTATCTCAAATATTGAACTCTCTAGACATCGATGCCAGCCATCTGGTGGAACTATCATATTGCACGGGCTCTCCCAAGCTCTGCAACTCGGCTTCAATTCCATACCACTTTTCTCAAAAAAATTTCATGCTTCCACAAAATCCTCGTGGTCCATAGCCTCTTTCTTAACTTCTGGTCGTTTTGTCTTGCTAGCAATTCCAGCTCTCGGTATACAGAGATCATCCAGAACGTGATAGCCTAGACCTACGTCACAATCTACTACCACATGGTGGGCTTAGAGACGGCAAGGCTGAAGAGTGTCGCCACTAACTACCATCCAACTGGCCCAGAAGAGGAAATGCGTCTTCACTTTTGGTTGTGTCCTGGATCGATCAGACTGCTGCAATATGGTGGCTGAAACAGGCACAATCATCGCAGACACGTGCTGAGCTCCCCCGAACTAGCATTCCATGTTTGGAATTACGGCCACGGTGAAGTTGAAATGATAGGACCGAAGCTGCGAAACATGGTCACGGTGAAATTATTGTCGCGGAGCCAGATGGAGCTGTCAAAGTGAAGGCACGGGCGGTCACCGGTGGAACGGTGTCTGTGTTCATGTCTCTGTGCTTGTTGCTTGTTCTGTGGTGGTGATGGGGGCGCGTCGAACAGATGCCACAGCCTCTCACATAGACAGCCGCATTCTTCAGCTTGACGCCAGCGAATATGATACATATGATACAAAATAGAAATATAGTGTACAGTAAGACTGAAAGGAGTCAGGATTCATTCGGGCATGACGACGCTTTTGTCTCGTGTGGTCCGTGCACGCTCCACGTCCAGCTCTTATTGCGAACGCTGGAACTTGGCCAGGATCGCCGACTCGTTGTTGTCGCGTGTCTTGTTCATGCCGCCAAGTCGGTCTCACGTGCAAAAGAACTGTCTTCTCTTCCTGGACTATGGTTGACATTGACCCTTGGCAAAGATAGAAGTACAGTGGTAGCAGAGTCACGCGGAATACGGTACGGCACAGGCAAAGAGGCACAGGCACAGGCACAGCCTCATGCGAGCATCGCTATAGACACAAGCGAACGACGAACCAAACATGGACTCTCAATACCAGAACAACATGTCGGCCACCTTCGTGCCGGGCGGCCTCGACGACTTCTACATGCCCAACGTCAGCCCGCCGCTGGTCCAGCCAGAACCGCAGAGGTACGCCAGACATCCCATCCCAATATGAAGCACACGGCCCTGAGAACGGATTGGCTAATCTACCTTTTGGCCTGCAGAATCAACCCAGAAATGTCGAATCAGATTGCAGAAGGCATTGGCAACATGGATCTGAATCTGAACACTCGAAACAGCGATATGCCACACCCATCGCCCTTTCCGAAACTCGTCAACCCGCCAGCGAATGTCCCTCCCCCTGACGATGAGTTGGAAGCAACACTGGAGAATGCGCGAACGCCCGTGCTCAACTCGAATGATCCCGAAATGCAGCTGGCCTGGGCCGCCGACGCTTTGATATACTGCGGTGTTTGCGCAGACGATGCCGAGCGAACGGCAGCCTCGAAACCACAGCAAGCACGCTCGTCGACTCCGAAAATAGAGCATCAGCTCAAGGTGGATGCCATGAACATCGTGACTTTCTTGGCAGATCAGCAACATCCTCGAGCTGAGTTTCTGCGGGGCATGTGGTTGGAATGGGGCAGGTTCGGCCAGCGAGAAGACAAGAAAGAGGCCTTCCGCTGTTATTCGCGAGCAGCAGACAAGGGCTTTGCGCGAGCCGAATACAGGATAGGCATGTTGTACGAGTCCTACAATGACCCCATCAAGGCGCTCAAGCACTACAACAAGGGTGTCGAAGCAGGAGATGCGGCTTCCTGCTACCGACTCGGTATGATGACTTTGAGAGGACAACATGGGCAACAACAGGACTGGGCGAGGGGTGTCGCCCTGATCAAGCAATCTGCAGACGCTGCCGACGAGAATGCTGCTCAAGGTGCATATGTCTATGGTATGCTTCTGGCGCGGCAACTGCCACAGCTCGACGTGCCTGAGGGATACCTCCCATACGATGAGCGACAGGCGAAAGAGAACATTGAAAAAGCTGCATTCATGAAGTTCGCAAAAGCGCAGGCAAAGATGGGATCGGCTTATGAGCTTGGCGCACTGGGCTGCGAGTTCAGCCCGGCACTCTCGATCCACTACAACGCATTGGCTTCGAAACAAGGCGAGGCTGACGCTGATATGTCGTTGAGCAAATGGTTTCTGGTCGGATATGAAGGCTTATTCCCGAAGAATGAAGAGCTTGCATATTCTTATGCGGAACGAGCTGCACAGACTGGCCTGGCCACCGCTGAGTTTGCGCTCGGATATTTTCACGAGATCGGCATGCACGTTGCAGTGAACCTTGACCGGGCGCTTGAGTGGTATCACAAGGCTGCGAAGCATGGCAATAATGATGCAAAGGGTCGTATTGAAGGTCTGGAGAAGAAGCAAGTGCTCTCAAGGCAAGACCACGAAAATGTGGCTATCAACCGGATCAAGTCGATGCATGGCTCGATGCGAGGACAGAGACCGGAGAGGCTTCGTCAAAAGCAAGAGCCTAGCCTTGGATCCGTGAGCGAAGCCGCTGCATATTCACCCTACAATAATGGCTATAGTGCTGTACAGCCACCAGCAAGAGGAACGACACCGTACCCAGAAGACAACGGACCACCACGAATCGACCCCAGACCAGCATCTGTCGCTCCTTATCCGATGGCGGATGGCCCTCCTTCGCATCTCACAACGCCGAGGATCAATAGTGGCCCGGCCGCTGGCTTCTTCAACGTGCAGCAATCAGGACGTCCCGCGACGGCCATGAATCAGCCTTATGATCGACCCAGCTCTGCATTTCATGTCAATCCTGGCCCGAGACCATACACTGGTGGTCCGCTGCGACCGCAGACTGCGCAAGCCATGGCATATGATCAGCGCCATTCTTCGGCACCCGGCACTCCTGGCTTTGAAGGACGTCCATCGAATCCAAATGACCCACGTGCTAGACCTGGTATGGGCAACCGCATCGCATCAGGCCCTCCAGACATGCAGGGTCAACGCCCACCACCTGCCAACATTCACCACAATTCGACTGCGCCAGCAGGTCGGACTCCAGACATCGGCTTCTCGGCACCGTTCGAGGAGCGCAAGCCCACCGTCGATCCCACCTGGAGCGAGCAGAAGCCGAGACGGCGAGATCCACGACCAAATCCTACGCCACAGCCACAAGCAGCCTATCGACCCGCAACAACACGACCTGCAAGTGCAGCGCCAACTCCGCCGCAGAAGCAAAACCCAACGCAAGCCCCTCCCGCGAAGACGACGCCTGCTCCGGTCAGGCCTCCAGGGAAGGGACCAAAGACATTCGACGAGATGGGTGTTGCTCCTCAGCCCCAGGACAAGGAATGCGTGAGTGCAACACCATTCTCCACTGCTTCGCGAGCTGTGCTAACACTCCGCAACAGGTCATCATGTAATTTTGTACATTCGCTTCTCTGATACCAAACCATTCGATGCTAATCTTCTTTTGAGCTTGGGAGCGCGGCGTTTTGAATACCACGCCACATACCAGGCGCGGGCATTTGAGGTTGCATGTGTGTTGAAATGTGTTAGCATAGCGAGAATTGGGTGGCATGAGGGGGAACTGTTGCATATGGACATAATGCACGAGCGGGGGACTAATCAGCCGAAACCAAGTATACAGTGGAAGAAGATTGTATATTCAAGTCCGCGTGGCTAAGGACTCACTCACCCTCTCCAGCTCCAAGTCTTCCCAAGCCATCAGTAACGTCAGGTCCCGTTGAGCTGCACGAGATGAGCCCGAACCTGCGCTCAAACACTCTTCAGCGTAACATTCGTCCCTGTATCCACCCACATCCCACCATTCTCCAACAAAGCAAACGTATAATCCCCCTTCTCCACCTCCCACTGATACCGCCGATTCAAAATCTTCAAATACCTATCCACCTCCAAACTCATCTCCACAACCCGCTCCTCCCCCGGCCCCAAATACACCCTCGAAAACGCAACCAACTGCTTCTCCGCCCGCGAAATCACACTCACCCTCTGCAACAAATACACCTGCGCCGTATACGACCCCTCCCTACTCCCAACATTCCTCACCCTCGCATAAAACTCTATCGTCGAAGAATTCGTAAACGTGCCCTCGCGCGCCCCAAACTCCGCGACGCTGAAATTCGTGTATAAAGTCCGTGTCCGAAAGCATATGCCGGGCTAGGATCTTCGTCTAAATACGCGACTTTATGCGTCGTGGCTTTGAAATTGTAGGACGTGGGGATTTGGCCTATGCTTCGGGGGATGGTGAGGGGGAGTTTCCCGCCGGGCGTGGAGTCGCCGAAGAGGGTTTGCGCGAGGGCGAGGCCGGAGGCTTGGCCGGCGAAACCGGTGGATAGGATGGCTGTGGAGCGGTTGTAGAGGTTTGGGATGGCGAGGGGGCGGGCGCCGTTGAGGAGGAGGATTATGGGGGTTTTTGTTTGTTCTTCGAGGGATGAGAGGAGGGTTTCGACGAGGAGGGTTTGGTTGGGGGAGAGGGTTAGGGTGGCGCGGTCGCCGGATTCGCCGTCGCTGTTCCAGGCGCTGCCGACGGAGAGGAGGATGAGGTCGGAGGTGAGGGCGAGGGAGAGGGCTTGGGAGATGGCGTGGGAGGGGTTGGAGTCGACGAGGTTCCAGAAGAGGAGGATTTCTGAGTTGATGGAGTTGTGGTTTGCGAGTTTTTGGTAGAGGTTGTAGGCTTGGAGTTCGAGGCGGATTTTGTGGGTTGCGCCGGGGACGAAGGTGAAGGGGTTTGAGCCTGGGGGTGGAGCGGTGCTGTTTTGGAGGGCGTAGGCGCGGTTGGGGATGTTGGAGAGGAAATTGCCTTGTTTGGTGAGTGGGACGTCGATGTGCAGCTTGTCGTCGATGTAGAGCTTTGCTGTGCTGTTCCACGCGATACCCACGCCAAGCCAGCCTTCTGTGGTGATTGAGACTGGCACTGTGAGGGTACCTTCCCACGTGGCGCTGAAGTTGTTGCTTGGTAGACCAGGTGGTGGGTAGAGGCCCCAATCTCGAACAGGCACCTCCGATTTTGTGACTACTGGTTGTGAAAAGTTGGTGTCGGCGTAGTATGTTGCACGAAGGCTCCCGGCAGTTCCGTCGGGAGTGGAGAGGTGATAGCCAGGAATTGGAACTTGATCGTTCTGCACCCAAGTGTTGGCTCCCCAGGCTGTGTGAAGCTCGACTGAAGCGTTGTGATTCTTGAGCGTCTGCTGTATACCTTGACGGAGAGTCCATGCATTCTCAACTGGATACTGCCCAAACTGTCCAGAGTAGTCACCAAAATTCAGATTGTCAGAGTATGGTCCGATGAGCGCTATCTTCTTTACCGACGCAGGATCTAATGGCAAGAATGAGTCTTTGTTCTCGAGCAGGACGATGCTCTTCAGCGCGGCTTCCAAAGCGAGCGGCACATGCTCTTTGGTAAGCTCAGCCGCATCAATGTCGTCCGGAATGTATGGATCATCGAAGAGGCCAAGATCATACTTTACGCCTAGAATGCGTCGCATCTTCTCACGCAGCGTATCGAGGGCGACAATATTATTTGCGACCAGCTCCATCGTCGAGTTCAGGTAGGTGTCCAGTGGGTAGTCGTAAAAGGAGACCATACCTCCGGCATTGAACCACTGTCCAATCGTGTCTGTAGCACCTGCTGATACTTCATGTACATGTTCCAGCTCCGACATGCCAGTGTCGTCCGCTATGATGAAGCCATCGTAGCCCCAATCGTGAAGTGCATCGTAGAGCATAGGGTTGACATGAGACGGAACGTCGTCAACCTCGCTGTAGGCCATCATCACACCTCCCACGCCGCCAAGGTCGACTGCGGCCTTGAAAGGTGTAAGCAAATTTTGTAAAACCTCGCGATTGCCATGTCCCATCCAGGGCGCTCCATTGAGCCCGCCTTGAGCGGCTCCATGGGCTGCAAAGTGCTTCATGACCGGAACAACGGCGTCCTTCTCATTCCAGGATCCATTCTTGGAAAGACCAGCAGCATATGCCACTCCGAGATGGCTCGTGAGGATATAGTCCTCTCCCCAGTCCTCTACATTCTGATCAGCACGTCATCTACAGATGCAATGGTGGTTGCTGCTGACCTTGACATCTACCCCATCTGGGATCTTGACATATATCGAGCACTGGAGAAAAGCAAGCATGAAGCCCTATAGCACGAGCTTCAGTGCCGATCGCTCGTCCTACACGCTGGATGATGTCTGTATCCCACGATGTTGCCATGGTGAGAGCCTGTGGAAACATTGACTGCCTGAACGAACCAACGCCGTGCAGACATTCCCCGGTATGCAAGAAAGGGATTTTCAAGCGGGATTTTTCCAGGTTAAGGGCCTGTAAACTGTTGATCTGGGTCTTGTTGAGGGTATAGACATCGTGAAGGAAGCCAATGCCGGCATCCGGGGCGACCTTGAGTGCATGGTCTGCGGTTCGTCAGCGAGGCATTTTCCAGTTGGCTTTGTGACAGACCATAGAGTTCATTGTTTGACATAGGTCCGATGGCATCGTCGCCGAAGAACAGATAAAGCTGCAATACTGGTGACCAGTCAGATGCCTGCTTCTCAGCAGGGACACTCAATACTCGCCCATCTCTGGCAGCGTCATCTGAGACACCAGGTCTTCAATGAACGCCGCTTTGCCATCTCGAGTATTCTTGAGGGAGGCAGAGGCATGTCGAGGCGCCAGAGCAGACACGACACCCAAGAATAGCAGCGATATTGCTACGCTTGACCAGTAGAAACGCATGTTCGAATTATTAGCCGCACATACTTTGCAGCGACGGCGAGCAGCAAAAGAGAAAGGACGAAAATGTACTTGACCATTCTGACGAGAATCCTAGCATGCGCTGCCCGCGATGATTATTTAATATTCGACATGGCGGTGCAACAGTTGCAGTCGTGCGTCTCTTTATGGGCGGGGAGCAGCGGAGAAATGTCGATGAACCTTGACTGGGCTTTTATCCGGACAGCGGTATTTCGTTGCAGGAACACGGGCGGGATGTTGTTGTTCTTGCAGGATTACATTTGCTCCGTAGAGTAGTATGTTTTTTGTTACGGCATGTTGATGAGCAGGAGATGAAAAATGAAGGGCAGAGAGAGGAGTAGCTAGTCTCAGACCCAGACGCATCGAAACAGGCAAGGCGGTGTCATCACCTATTCGTAAAGTGCGGTATTTCATTAAACGGGGCCTATTTTAGCATAGTGCGGCTGCAGATTTCATTAATAGCTAGCTATTCATTAACTTGATGAAAAGCGCTTCTTTAACTAACTAACTAGTAGAAGGAGGCTATTTTTAGAAGCGATAAGATAGTATATACATTGTTACTACTTCCCTCGTACTCGCCACTACTAATAGGCTATAGCAGCGCTATATAATCGGATGGAAGGTATAGAGTAATCGCATCTCTAGTAGAGAATTTACGAAATAAGGGTTATAGTCTTAGCTTTTTATCTTAGAATATATTCCTCGGGTAATAAGTAGCTCTTTAGACCAAGGATTTAATTAAGTATGTTTACTTAACGAAGAGTCCGTATTAGCATTAAATAGTATTAATTTAGCCAAATCTATATCATGTAAGTCGCCTTTTTAATGAAAAACGCTGCTTTACTAACTAACCATGACAGCGGGAGGGAGTTCCTCTTTTGAACATGCTTCAACCATCACAGCTGTATTGACAGCTCATATCAATCGTTCTGACATTGTCAACGATCCAGATGCCCCATGGCCTGAAGATTCATTGGACCACGAAGGACCGGTGACACAAGCAAGAAACAAAATTGCTCTGAGTGGTGCCTGCGCCAGCGCACCGCAGCAGAGCTCGCGGCCTCACTTTTCCATACTGCTACCCTCTGTTCAGCTGTCGATATCTCTGTGCTTTTCCCTCTTGCTCCCCATTCATGCATGAGGCGACGGCGATGGCGGCTAGCAATACACCAAGTCCTATGCGTCCTCCACAGACATGGATACCGAACGCATCGGCAGAAGTGGCAGAATACAGTGAGTAAAGAAACGGACATACTTGACACAGATTTGACGTGTCCAGAGAATGGGCGCTGGCAAGCAACACGCAACTGCTCGATAGACACTCTTGCATTGACAGAAGCCCCAGCAATCGTGTAGGTAACTGACATCAACTACGAACACACTTTCATTGAACATTTTCTTAGCTTCATTTCGACCACCCAGGCAGATAATACCCCCAGCACCACCAAAACCCACAATGCCCTTGCCACCAGGCTCAGCATTCCCACATTCTTCTGGCAAGCCAAGGTCCAGAACGCCAGCGGATATTTTTATGGCCGCCATGCGACGCCTGCCGATCCGCGGTATATAACATTGAGCCATTTCCTCGTCAAGTACGCTACAAGAGCCAATCGAGAGAGTAGCCTCGACAAAGCATACGATTGGCACAAACAGAGCTTCCTCACTGTCCATGACCCAGGGAAGCAGACCACACTGATATGTGTCGACGTGGCTCCAGGTCTGCACACTCAGATACGTCAGCTTGTTCAGGCACATTCGGTAGCCGAGCTTCTATCACATCCTTTCGTGATACACGGCAGCATCTTAGAGCATGTAGTCACCCTATACGACCAGGCGATCTGGGACTTCCGAGATTTCGTGCGCGCACAAGAGAAAGGGAGACCCACAATCGAGCACCCAGACCCTGACTACATCGGCATGCACGAGCTCGCCAGACATGTCATGCACTCCTCGGAAGTATCAGAAACAGCCCTGAACGTCATCGACAGCACGCTCGAAGCACTAGCCCGCTATCAAAAGCAGCATCAACACCACACCCTCGATCCCGCCCCAGAAATCCTCCGACTCCAAAGCCTCCTCAAAGCCATACACCTCCGCTCCCGCGCCCTCGAATCCCGTCTCCGCAACGAAATCACCCTAGCCTTCCACATCTCCACGCAAGCCGACTCCCTCGTGCACCAAAACATCGCCGCCCTCTCCCAACGCGACAGCAACGCAACCCGCACAATTTCCATCCTCGGCCTCGTCTTCCTCCCCGCCACCTTCATCTCCGCAGTCTTCAGCACCTCGTTTTTCAACTTCCAACAATCTTCACCGAATGCCCCCGCGTCGTGGGCCGTGTCGGAGAAGTTTTGGATTTTTTGGGTTGTGGCGTTGCCGGTGACTTTGATTACGGTTGGGGTTTGGTGGGTTTGGCAGAGGGGATTGGAAATTTCGGTGGGTGACGAGAAGATGAAGAAGATGAAGAAGTTGCAGAGTTGTACTGTACAGATTGATCCGAAGACTTTTACGTATTGATTGAATAGACAGGAGAACGAGCATTTCTGTCTGGGGTGACGCTAGTGGATGTTCTACGGCGAACTTTTGAGCGAGGTTCAGTTTGAAGCTTGAGTGAAGCCGTGGGTGTTGGGACCAAGGATCGGGGACGAGAATGAGAATGGGAAGTGTAGATCTTAAGTTTCACTCTACTGACTGGCAAATCTTCTCGAGCGTCGCATGGAAGATACAGGATTCTCAGGCGATTGGGATGAGCCGAAATGCACAGCTTGCATAGATTGAATTGACTCGCAAGGACATTGTCATTCGTGTGCAATAGATGCAAATCTGTATTCCATGGATGCGATATAGACACCAGAACCAGAACCAGAACCACACCATCTGAATTGTATATGCAGCAGCAGCAGCAAACACCTCATGCTCCAAACGCCACGGGACAATGCCCATTACTTACGATTGCACCTTCTCCGGCTGACTCTTACTCTGCGCCCTCATGAACTCCTCCACCTGATGCGGTTCCAGCTGATCAACCCTCGGATCCTCAGCCTTTACTACTTTCTCCTGCTTCTCCTCCGCCGCTCCACTCAATCCAATCGCACTAGCCACAGTCGCAACCCCAGCCGTCACAGCAGCTTGTGCTTGCGCAGCATATTCTTGAGCTTGTTCTACGACCGTCGGCGCATGCTCTTCCTCGCGATGTAATGGTGTCTCTTTGGGCGCCTGGCCTACAGTTCGGGGCTCCATGACACTGACATGATTTCCTTGTCCGTCGGATCGGACGTGCGGGGTGCCTTCTTCTAGTTGGCCTGATGCATGTGTGAGATGTTGTTGCGCGAATTTCGAGGAGGATGTGCCTTGTCGGTTGGCGTGTTCGGGTGGGCTTTGGATTTCGTTGACGGGGTCGCGGTAGGGGACTGTGTATGTGCCTGCTCTTGAGGTGTCTGGGGAAGAAGCATTGGGGCTCTTGCCGGTGTCGAGCAGGGGATCTGAAGGAGATTTGGGAGTTTCGGGTGGCATTGTGGAAGAATTGGTGGTTGAGGTTGGGTGTATGGATCCGTTTGCGTGCGGGCGTGTTGCGTCGTTTTCAGCTGCTTTTGCAGTCGATTGATGGAGAGTTTGTGCACCTGTTCGGGAAGCAGTTGCAAATAGCGCTTGGTGAGGCGTGGTCTGTCGGCCAGGACTGAGTGCTAAACGAGTGACACCCTCTGCAGGATGGAGCCCCGCCAATACTTTGTTGCGTGGAGACCCGTCCTCGCTTCCAATCGCAATTGCTACCAAGTCCCCGTCGTCGTCATACTGCCATTTGATAGGCCCGATAGGCAAGGTTCTGTTTCCGTTGGCATCTCTCACATCTTCTTTCCATCGCAACGCGTTCGCAAGATTGGGTTCAAGGACAGGCATATCTCCAAATTTCCACTCAAGATTTCCTCCATACTTCTTCGGTATATTGTCGATGTGCACATAGTTTTGGAGCTCGCTTAGCATGTTTTTGTCGGACAGAATGGAGATCTTCTGCACAGTGATGGGATCGAACCAAGCCTTGGCCCAGTTCCAGATTGTTGGAAAGAAGGAGGGCGCTCCAACCACAAAGATGTGATCCAGCGTCTCGGGATAATGCGCTGTGGCCAAGGCCGAGCTATCTTGGAGGTGGGCTCGCAGATTCCAGAAGGTCTTGATTCCTACTTTCGACAAGTCCACGATATTCGAGCTCTGGCTGACGGGCGTCTCTGGCGACGGACGATTCGGCACTGCGGAGCACAAGGGGAGAACAAATCTGCAAAGATTCTCGTATAGCGCAAATAGTCGAAGCATTTTGCGAGGCACTTTCGACTTTCCGTCAACCTGTGAATTCTCGTCCTTCTTGCGATCTGAGTCGTCCTGGTATGCCACTACATCCTTGTAGTTGACTTGACCAACTTCGAAGACATAGAACGGTATACCGCGCTTGTCTCGTCTGCCTGTCCACTGCGGATACAGGCGTCTCGTTGCCTCATATTCCCCGATGTCTATCGTCTCGTACAGCGTATCGAGCTGATTCTGCTGCCGCCAATCCTCGGTATCTTTAAACTGCTTGAATGCATCCTGTGGTACGAACTTTCGCGCTCGGAGGTATCGGAGTAGAGTCTCGTCGTCGTGGGAAGCGGGTGTCTTCTCATCGCCTGGCTCGAAGTATCCTTTCTGTTGACAAAGCGCTTTGAACTTTTGCAGAGCACCCGTCTGGCCCTCGCTCAAGTGATTGACGTGCCCTGCAGGCCACTGCAAGTGTGTCAGATGCCAATAATAATGCTGATCATGAGCATTGTGTTTCTCAGCGCCTGGTCCTTGTAGAGCCTACCTGGTAAGAGTTGATGCGCTTGAGCTCTGCGCCGTCTGGGCGACTCATGTTGAAACAACTCTAGCAATTAGTTATTATTATTATTAATCTCCCCAAACCACGAGTCTGGGAGGCTTTCGACAGAAGCATGTGAATCAGAACCTTAAGTGAGCAAGGTACAGCAGTGCATTTTATTCTGTTTTGCACTGTGACGACATGAGGGTTAAGCGTGGAGGCCGAGGATTCCGACATCATTCCGTTGTGCATCATTTCAGCTGCCAGCATGATGAAAACGGATCCTGAGAGTACCGATCATCCGGACAAGAGCCTGGGCAAGCTCTTTGATCAATGTTCTATTCAAAGCGCCGCCGCTGGTCACAGCTGAGTGTCAGCCGAGCGACGGGCGAGAAGGAGAAAATTAGAATAGGGACTGCTGTGATGGTAATGATGGTATTCTAATGATGGTGTTAAGATTCATGCCAGTCTACAAATATGACTTCATCTCCCTTGAAGATAGACCTATTTTTGGGACCACCCACTGCACGTGATACAACAGACAACGACTTTAGCTGATACTCGCCGACCTCGGGTCGTTCTATGTTTCCTACACCCATTCGGAACATACCTCTGATCCTCATTCGAGCTCGACACGGGTTGAGGCTCTTGCGCGACTGAAGCCTCGCCACTTCTGCGGCCAGAGCAAGTTTGGGAGAAAAGTATAAAAGAAAGAATCCAATGCGTCGGATTGAAGGATATGACTTGCCAGACGTAAGGACTATGTACGACATGCATGGTCGCAGGCTCGCCCAACAAGGGATGAAGGTCGTTGCTCAGGATCGGCGAGGAAAGATTTTCGGCTGCGTATGTTTCCAATTGCATGGATTTTGACTTGTAGAACGTGTCGAAGTTCATGTGGGTGGCATAGCCTGCTTTGATACTAGTACTTCGAGGCATTTTGGTGCTTGCAAAGGGAAGAAAACTGGTGAGAAAGGACCTGCCTGATCGATCGATAGTATGCCGGATACCGGATCCGCTCGTGTAGTGATGGGAAGTCGTTGCTTGAAGCTCAACACGATCGTTTGCAGGATGGCTGCAGTTCTTTGTATGGCCACAAGGAAGTGCCGTGAATTGATGAAGAGTCGGCCCGTGTTCCGCCGGCTTTTCCGATATACTGCTCTCCTTCAGTCACAGCACAGCAATTCTGGCTCTTAGGTACACCTCAAGAGTAAGCAGTCCTGCTATCTCATCGCCCAGACACTAGAGTTCGTGGCCAAGCACTGTCAGGAACGGCCGACATTGCGCCTGTCGTTCAAATCCCGGCAAGCGGCCACCAAAAAGCGCTATCTTGCAAATGGCTGCTCTTCCGCAGTCTTGACACCATAGTAGTGCAATAGACATTCATCATACTGGCAGGGTATCTCCGTTGATAGTCGATGAGTTCCGACAGCGGATGATGGAAGTCGTAAGTAAGGCTCACATTTCCTTCTGCGGACTTTCCCATGTGTCTTACGCTTCGGCCAATTCACTTACGGCCATGATGAGAACAGCTGCTTGGTTGGCATTAGGTCAGCACATTCTCGCATCGACAGCGACAGCGACACCCATCGTGAACCTCACTGGATATGGGTCTTTCCAAGGACTCTCGATCAACACTTCTCTCACAAATGATACCCTGCCGGCAGCAGTAGATGCGTGGCTTGGCATCGATTATGCCGCGCAGCCAGTTGGCGAGCGCAGATTTCGCCCAGTGGAGAGTCGACCATCAAGTTTCGAAGGAATTCGTCTAGCGACAACATACGGCAAGGCCTGTGTCCAAGATCCAAGCGGGCTTCCTTATGAGCAAGACGAAGCATGTCTGAGCTTCAACGTCTATCGTACAGCAGGCATTCCGTTGGATCAAAAGCTACCCACTCTGGTCTGGATACATGGCGGTGGCTTTGTTGCTGGATCTTCACGCAGCATCGATGGAGCCGCCTTTGCTGCAAACTCTAAGGAGCCAGTTGCCGTTGTTAGCTTCCAATATCGCCTCAACTCGCTTGGCTTTCTGCCTTCGGCATTATTCGAGCAGGAAGGCTTGCTCAATCTCGGATTGCGCGATCAGCGATTCTTCCTCGAATTTCTTCAGGATCATCTTGCTTCCTTTGGCGGAGATCGAGACCACATTACTCTAGGAGGTCGCTCAGCAGGAGCGCATTCAACAGGTATCCACTACTTCCACAATTACGGCAACGACACTGGAAAGCCTCTTTTCGCTCGAGTCATTCATCAGTCGGGGGCTGTTACGGCTCGTGCTTTCCCGAACTCCAGCTATCCCCAGTACCAGTCGGACTTCAAGCGTCTTATGGGCGCATTGAACTGCTCCACCAATGCCACAAACGCTGCAGCTTTGAGATGTCTTCGGGAAGCGCCGATTCGTGCGATTCAGGCCATCAGTGCTCAGATGTATGCAGATGGCGCCCCTACCATTGCATGGCCATTCCAGCCAACACTTGGAGGTCCGCTGCTTCAGCGTCCAGGCTCGGTCTCCGGTATCGAAGGAACCTTCTTTCATCTGCCAGCCATCACTTCTCATGTCACCAATGAAGGAAAATACTACACTCCCGGCACTTTACAGTCCAACGATGACTTCCTAAACTTCATGCTCAACACCAGCCCAGACCTGAACATGACCGATATTGCGATTTTGAACGACCTCTACCCAGATCCCGTCGCCCATCCAGAATCGCCTTACAGTAGCTCTCCCAACAGCACTCAGTACAATCGCCTTTCGGAAGCCTGGTCCGACTACGCTTATATCTGTCCAAGTCGTGAGACTGCATACAGAGTCTCAAAGGCGAATGTGCCGATCTGGCGTCTGCACTTCAACACTCCGGATGTTCCTCTCGAGTATACTTCTTGGCGCGGCGTTCCGCATACTTCAGATACTCGGTACACATGGGCTTCCAAGCAAGTGCCGTATGAGATTGCTGGTCAAATATACCACGCTTACCTGGCCTCCTTTGTCACGACTGGAGATCCAAACACAGCGCGACTTGAGGGGACGCCAGAATGGCCGCAGTATGATGGCTCAAAGGGTGCAGATGCTGAACAGCTTCTGGTCAATCCAGGAAACTTCACTGTGGTTGAGCGCGACTCGTATCGCAGGGCTCAGTGCGATTTCTGGAACGACGAAGCTCGAGCTGTGAGGCTTAACAAGTAGGGAGGCTATTCTTCGTGGCGCAAATTAGGTAGTGCATGAAGCCATGTCGCTCGTCCGTCCTGTAACATAAGCACTATAAATCTGGTATTAGCAGGCATAGTTACCACGTTCCAAACACGGATCATGGAGTACAAAGTGTACCTGATACAGTCATGAAATCGAGCCAAGTCTATGAAAAGCTGATGATGTAGAATTATCCGTAACATGCCGAATCTGGGGGCTCTCTGGTATGATGGAGTATTATTTTAGACCGTCTCTTTCTCTTTACGTACCTTGCATCCAGTCCGGCCGCTCATGTAAAAATAGCTTTTCCAGGGAAGCCTGACCCATGGTTGGCTTGGCATCGAGTGACCAGTGTCGGAGGTCGGAAGAATTGAGTGAAGCAATACGAGGGAGGTCCAGGAGAATTATTAGCAAGATTGGTCATACATATTTAAAGCTCGTCGACACCCACTCCTGAGAGCTCTGTTGCACAACAGAACCCCCCAAAAAAATCTCCCCATTTACTATACGATCGTATATCTACGACTGAAAATCAACATGGTCGGAGTCAAGCAAGTCTTCCTCGCAGCCACTTTGTCCGTGCTGGCGCTGGCAGGTCCTTTGGAGAAGCGCCAGGATGATACGGGGTGTACATTCCACATTGATTTGGTCAACGATTGCCAGAAGTGAGTGCATGCAACCCTCCTGACATGCTCCAAGAATTCATGTTGCAGTGATGAGCGCTGACCCGTGATTGATCAGGATGTATGGCGGATATTGGGATATCTGCAAGAATGCAACGAACACATTTGATATCCCGGATTGCAACGGCGAGACGGGCAAGAAGAAAATCTGCGAATACTATCTGGTAGAGGATTGCAAGAAGACTTATGGTGGCTGTTACAATGACGGTGATCCGGAGCCGACGTTTGAGAAACCTACTTGTCCATGAGGTTGGTGAAGCTGGGGAATTCACGAGCTACCGTCTTGTCGAGGTGATCGTATATAGCTCCACTATTGAAAGGCGTATCAAAGGTTCTTGGAGAGATCTGTGGTTCAAGCAGGTCACTGCTGGTCCTCAGAGTGTTGACACAATGTTCACATTTCGTTCGCCTCTTTCATTGTCCGTCGAGCATTGCAATGTATCTTTTATCCACGTAGCTTCGACCTTTGTCGTCTCTCCAGTCACCAGATCGAAACAGCTCTTGAGACATCGTACAGGCGGACGGCCTGCAATGTTAGGGCGGGCTTGATCGTATCGCAGACCGGTCTGAAAAGCTCCGAAGCCTCTACGCGAGTCCTTATCCATGAAGCGTCGCGGTCGTTCGTTCGATGAAGGGTGTATTGTTTCGCGTGACGGGGGATTTCGTCTCAATATCGGGAGGTCTGGTTGGAGAATGGGAGCGTGCTTGAGAACAGCGCCAAGCCAAGAATCCGGTCCCCTGTCATCGCAACTCCGGCCTTTCCGTCGTACATCTTCACCACCACCAACCTCGGGCTCTGTGGGGCGGCCTGGGGCCCCGCAAATGCATGGCGGGTGGTCCATGGCGTGGAGTGCAGTTCTAATGGAGGTATGGCAATAGTTCTAATGGAGTTTACTTCGTTCTGTTGACGACCTCACCCTGTTCAACACCATTCCTCAACAGATTCGTCGAAATGCCAGACACATATGGAGCCAAAATCGTTGCTCAGTCGCTTCATGATTTAGGTGTCAAGGTCATTTTTGGGACTCCTGGACTTCCTGTAACAGACATCGCCCAAGAAGGATTATATCTTGGAATACGCTTCATAAGTTTCAGAAATGAGCAAGCAGCTGTGTATGCTGCCACGGCATATGGCTACCTGACTGGCAAGCCCGGCATATGCATCTCAGTTGGCGGGCCAGGAATGCTACATGTCTTTGCCGGCGTATGCAATGCTTTCAGTGATGGAAGAGCAGTAGATGCTGATGCCCAGTAGGTCCCACACGCAGCTGCCAATAGTTGGCCGTTACTTGTGCTTTCAGGATCAAGCGAGACACACAATGCAGGCAAAGCAGCATTCCAAGAAATCGATGCAATTCCAATCATGCGACCCCACGTAAAATTCGCAGGTCGTCCTCCAACTCCCGATGCGATGCCACAATTCATCAAAGCTGGCTACCGAGCGGCCCTGTTTGGACGACCCGGACCTTCGTTCATCGATCTGCCAGCAAACTTGATTCTCGGAACGTTCGATGTCGAGAGGAACAAGTTGCCTCTGCTTGACCAAGCGCCTCTCTCGGTAGCACCAGATTCTAAGATCCGCGAAGTCGTGAGCGCGATCAGATCAGCGAGAGCACCACTTGTGGTGATTGGCAAGGGAGTCGCATATGCTCGTGCTGAGGGGCCTATCAATGCATTGGTCGACAGGTGAGTGAGAATTGTTCGGAAACGTGCAAGGCCGCGGCTGAATTTTGTCGCCAGGACTGGTATTCCCTTTGTGCCCACCCCAATGGGTAAAGGTGTAATTCCTGATTCAAGTCCCAACAACTTCTCTGCAGCACGATCGGCGGCACTGAAAGAAGCGGACGTCGTGCTCGTGCTCGGCGCCAGACTCAACTGGATTCTCTCCTTCGGCCTAGCACCAAAGTGGAATCCAAATGCGAAAGTCATCCAAGTCGATATTACAGCAGACGAGCTTGGCCAAAATGGTGGTCATCCAACTCTCAGCATGGTCGGCGATGTTGGTCTTGTCGTAGAGCAAATCACGAATGCACTTGGCAGCTGGCGATGGCAAGGCAAATCCACCGACTTCTATCGGAATCTGCAAGCCGCCAAATCCAGGAACGAAGAGAAGGCTGCAAAGAAGGCTTCATCGGACAAGGTACCAATGCCATTCGAAAAGGCATTCGATGTGATCAAGAAGACGCTCAACAGCCTGTCGAATCCTGCTGATGGCGACATCGTTTACGTTTCCGAGGGTGCAAATGCTATGGACATCTCTCGATCGATATTCACCATGGAGCATCCTCGTATTCGCCTAGACGCTGGCACTTACGCAACCATGGGCGTTGGGCTAGGCTACTGCATTGCTGCACACGCTGCCTACAACATGACCGGCGAAGCCAAGGCCGGAGCTTCTGGCAGGAAGAAGGTTGTCGCGATCGAAGGAGACAGTGCTTTTGGTTTCTCCGGTATGGAGGTCGAGACCATGGCCAGATACCAGATGGACGTCCTCATATTCATCATGAACAATAACGGCTTGTACCGAGGCGATACAAACTCGAGTGAAGCATGGAACGAGAGGCAAAAGAACACAGTCGAGGGCACCACGACAAGCGGAGCTGGACTCAGTGCGTGGGCTCTTGGATATCAGACTGACTACCAGAAGATTGCCGAGATGGCGGGAGGTATTGGTATTTTGGCTCGAACGCCTGAAGAGCTCGTCGCTGCCACGGAGACGGGTTTCAAAGCGAACGTTCCAGTGGTGGTGAACGTGATCATTGACCCTCAAGCAGATTTGCCAATGGTAGGTCTGAACGCTGTCTTCTCAAATATTACTGTCATGCTGACTTTACACACAGGGCTTCTCCTGGCTCGACATGGCTCCACCAAAAAAGGGCAAGACAGAAGCCAAGCTGTAAAATCGCGTGAATACTTCAAACAGCATGAACCTGCATTGTCGTCGGCGAAGAAGAGGAGAGCAGGTTGAAGCTCCCTGATAGCTACACATACGGCTCCTACCCTATGTACTGTGGTTGGGCTTCCGTGCCGAGCAAGAATGTCCGTCCTCCATGTATCACCTGGGCTTTGAGTAAATGAATGCATCCTACCGAAAGAAACAAGTGCGTTTAGAGCTGGGTCATGTGGACCCGAAGACTTTTGTGAAAGACTGGAATCGCCAATTTGGCGAGAGCATGACTTCACTCGATGGGCATGCAAATGCCACCGAGAATAGGTATGGTAGCTCGAGTCCCTTGCCGAACACGAAACCGCATGAAAGCTCCGTACAAGGCTGCGGGATGGGTCAGAGGATGAGATATCATCGACTTGATCGATTTGCCGCGACACAGTCTCAGGTTGTTGAGGCCAGTAAGATTGAGGCAGAAGGTGTCCAAGGATATGCTCTACTCGTGCAAGCCGTGTCCGCAACGTTCATTCCATGCTCTTGTGGTGGCCTAAGGTAGTTCTAAGCCATGCACGCACCTCACTGCCAAGCTTTCAGATCTTTCCAAGTCGCGACTCGCGACTCGTCTCGCTTGTGTGTAACACTCCTCTTCAGTACAGATTCACGCGCGATGTGATTTGCATTCAGCAGTCTGTCCACACGCGTCTCGCTAGTTCTACTTGCGAATATCATGCTCCGCGATGAACCGCCACTTGGCACCTGGCTCTGTACTCGATGAATCGGCGTCGTACATCCGCTGCTGCAACGATCGATACCCACGAATTCCAAGCGCTCGGTGCTTGAACTGGTCTCTTCCCCGACCGAAGGCAGCAAGAGAAAGAGCAAGGCAGACTATGGTGGATGTCCGAAGAGCTTTCATGTGAAGATGTGAAGACAATCACCGCACAGCGCAAGCTTAACGACAGATCCAATCATAATTTCAGTTCGTAAAGAAAGTCAGTTGGACAAAACTCGGCTTGTGAATAGTCGTAACAGAGATCTCGAGACATTTCGTCAGACAGTAGACCGATTCTCGTAGGAAAAGTGTCTGCCTGGGATGTCAAATGGTCACTCGCTATCGTGCTCGGCGGGCTCTCCGTCCTTGTATCTCACATTCACAAGGCAACGGCATTGTGGTGTTTTGATATGACTTCAGAGTCCGCTTTTGGAAGGTACCGAGGCACGCAGAACAAAGCAGAAGCTCCAAATGGACAGAAAGTGGTTATTGCGGGGCCCCGCGCTCACATTCTTGGGAAGCGATCGTCATCATCAAGAATCGATTTGTACTCTCAAGCCACGGAAGCCACCGAGATAGAGGCACCTAGACTGCCGATGCTTGGAGCGATGTCATTGATGTCAAAGTCATAAGCATAAGAGATCTCGTCCCTCATCAGTTCATCATACGAGAACACCGATGTGAGTGTACCGCAACAACATGGCCTCCCTTCCACCATCAGCAGTGCTGGTGCTGGCATCAGCAGTTGAGTCTGCTGTTGTTGCAGCACTCTTCCCACAACATCTTCCGGAGCATCCGCTTCTGTATGTCTTCGTACGCCTTCTTGGCGTTCAGATCGTAGCATATGCCATCTACTCAGTCTTTATATGGCCATTCTTCCTCTCGCCGTTGAGGCATTTACCAGGGCCGAAGGTGAGTCTAACACCCCCCTTCGAGAACATCAAATTAACGTTCTCCAGAGCGGAAACCCGATTATCGGCCATGGCATGACTATGTTCGAAAAGCCAGCCGGCGCGACCTACTTGACATGGTTGAAGACGATACCGAACGAAGGCCTGATTCACTTCAGGGGCTTCTTCAATGCTGATCGCATTCTGGTAGCCGACCCGAAAGCTCTGCAAGAGATTCTGGTTACCAAGTCATACGAATTTGAGAAGCCAGAACCACTGCGCAACTTTCTTCGCTTTGTCCTTGGAGATGGTTTGATCATTGTCGAGGGTGACAGCCACAAGTTTCTGCGAAAGAACCTTATGCCAGTTTTCAGCTTCCGACACATTAAAGAATTGTATCCTATCTTTTGGAACAAGTCGACACAAATGATCGATGGCATCGCCCAGCAAGTCAGGGAGTCTGCGGGTCCAGGCGATGGCAAGACTGCAACCGTCGAGATCAATCACTGGGCCACAAAAGTCACTGTGGATATCATCGGTCTAGCTGCAATGGGTCGAGACTTCCAGGCCTTGAAGAACAGTGACGATCCTCTCATCCAGGTCTACGAAGAACTTCTCGAGCCAACTATGGAGAAGCAAGTATACTTTGTTTCGCAGATTCTGGGCCCAGCGAAGCTCATCAGAAGCCTGCCTCTGAAGCTCAACGAGCGTACCGATGCCATTGTAAGGACACTTACGGACATCTGCTTGAAGCTTGTGCGAGAAAAGAAGGAATTGATCAAGACCGAGCCTGCCGATCACAAGGATATTCTGTCTCTCTGCATCCGCTCAAACAACTTTTCGGATGAACAGCTTGTCGACCAACTTCTTACATTCCTAGCAGCCGGCCACGAAACTACCTCCTCTGCATTGACATGGACTTGCTACTTGCTAGCCAAGCACCCTGAGATCCAGACTGCTCTTCGACACGAGATCCACAGCACGATTCCATCGCCAAACCAGCCAGCCCCATCAGACGCTGATCTCGCGCAAATTTTTGAGTCGGCACCACTCCTCAACGGAGTCTGTAACGAATCCATCCGATTATATCCCACTGTCCCCATCACCGTCCGCATCAACCCCAAACCTACTACGCTTGCTGGACAAGCCATTCCCAAGAACACCCAATTCCTTCTCTCACCCTGGGCCATCAACCGGAATCCAGCTTACTGGGGCGCTGACGCCGATGACTTCACTCCGTACCGCTGGATCGATACGGACGAGAAGACTGGCGAGAAGCGTCCAAATAACTCTGGTGGCGCGCCAAGCAATTATGCCATCTTGACGTTCTTGCATGGTCCGCGAAGCTGTATTGGACAGGGCTTTGCGAAGGCGGAGCTGAGATGTTTGGTCGCTGCGATTGTGGGGAGCTTTGAGATGACTTTGGCGAATCCTGAGGAGAAGGTCGTGCCGCATGGTGTGGTTACTACGAAGCCGAAGAATGGCATGCATTTGGTGCTGAAGCCGCTTGGACCGTGGTGAATAGGTCTGGTTGGTTTTGATTGATCATAGTGTTTAGATACCCGGGAATAGAATTGTATACATAGGGATTTTGTATCAGTATAAACGTATTAGCACCCTTCCCTATACTACTTTTGAACTCTGGGTAGCTGATCATTCAGATCGAGGAAATCAACAGCAAAACCAATCGCCCTTGGCTTAGCAACTGCATCGCCTCGGCGACAAATATGTGTGCGTGCCAGAGAGATAGCGCAACAGTGAGCTCTCCCATGTTCTTCCCACGCTACATACGCATCCTGTGATGTATGACCAACAGGCCTTACCACTGAGCCGACCATGCACCGATCGGGCTGGAATTAGCCATTCCCAGCTCTTTCAGCCACGACTTCAAGTTCTCGAATCGCATCTGCTCTTTCTTGTCGTAGTGGGAGGCCTATAGGATCTTCATCTATCGACATGAAGCGGCAGATTCTTGACAATCGGTCGTGGCTCGATGGCGTAGCGGTCTGTAAGTCGTAATGAGTTCTCGTGATGCTGGACGGGAACCCGTGGATTATGCTTGAGCGGCGTAGTGTGATGCTGGCGGCGATTGAGCTGCGGCTGGTTTGGTTTGGTTTTTGCAGTACTCCGGATACTGTAAGGGGATGTGGTAGTATACAAAAGAGGATGTGATTTTCGAGAAAGCTTTGAAGGTGAGGAGGTCCAGACTGCGACGAATGCTTGGCGGTCTCTAGAGACACTTTCATCTTTCATCGATCCAGTTCGTCGACCTCACTCATAATTCCCGTCGCCAGCATGTAAGAAGTAAGCATGCACTCATATCTGAACCAGACCACGCATCTCGACCGCCTTCCGCTCTCGCCCACGCTTCATCATTATCAACTCCATGTTGACATAAGCGTGTGTTTCTCGTCCAATGTAAACCAGATGTGGCTTCATGCAAGAATACGAGTAGCAGTTAGGTCCGGACTTAGGCATTCTGCCTGAAAGACCGAAGGATGGATAAGGCGGTAGCTGCACATGTCAGCATTATGATAAGCGAACCACTCGAGACCGAGACGCATACAATGTGGTGGGAAAGAACAGTTTGAGGTTAGAACAGCCAACCTTGTTGACAATGCTCTGCGCGATATAGTCCACTTCTCGGCTTGCACCATGAGCTTCGTCCGTTCGCGCTTAGGTATGCTCTTCAGTCAGACGATGCCTTAGATCCGGAGGTAATAGACACCTCCTAGGACATACTGCCCTCTCGGCGTCAATATATGTTGCGTATATCATGTGCGAAGGTAGGTCAGCGCAGTCTAATCACATCAAGTTCGATTTACATCATGACACATCAAGCGGCGTGGATCAAGAGCAAAAATGCCATTCTGGAAATTGCTTCATCCGAAACACCAAGTCCAGGGCCGGAAGAACTGCTTGTGAAGGTTGAAGCAATTGCCTTCAACCCAGTTGAATCAAAGGTGCAAAGGTGAGCTTCGGATGTCGTCCTCAGACCATTGATCCATCTGATCGTAAGCTCAGGTTCGAGTTCGAGGTTCATCCCATCAAATATCCGCATGTACTTGGCTTTTCATATGCCGGTACTGTCCAGGCTGTGGGTCCTGGTGTAAAGGGATTCGCCAAAGGAGACCGCATTACTACTCTTCGTCCTCCCTCAAAGCTGAACGACAATCGCTTTGGAGCTTTCCAGCAGTACGCTCTTGCAAACATGCATTCTAGCGCAAAGCTGTTGCCAGGCACAACGTTGGCAGCCGGTGCAGCAACTATCTTGAACTTGGCAACCGTCACTGCAGCCTTTTCGCTATTCCAAGGCCTCGACAGGCCTCAGCTGTCTGGCTCAACTTCGCCGAAAGGCCAGAGGATTCTCGTCTATGGCGGCTCAAGCTCGTGTGGTGGACTTGCGGTCCAATATGCGGCAGCGGCAGGCTACGACGTTGTCACAACTTCATCTCCCAGGAACATGAACGATGTCGCAACGCTTAAGCCCGCTGCCATACTCGACCATACTAAGCCCAGGGCAGAAGTGGTCAAAGCCCTACAAGAACATGGTCCATACTACAGGATTCTCGATACCATAGGTGTCCCATCCGTCACCAAGATCCTCGCAGACTACCTGTCAAGCATTGGTGGCGGGACGTACAACACTCTGATACCAATGCTTCCTGGCACAGATCCACTGCCTGACAACGTTGAGCGAAAGTTCGAAAACTATGGATGGGCTGTCGGTCAGGATGAGAGCCTTCGCGAGTGGTTCTATAATGAGCTTTTGCCGAAGGGTCTTGAGTCGGGTATCATTGTACCTACAAGGCCAAGATGGATTGAAGGCGGCTTACATGCCACGCAGAAGGCTTTGGATATGATGTATGATGGCGAAGTCAGCGGCTGCAAACTGATCTTGTCGCCGTGGTAGGGTGCTTTTGATTAGATCCATGGCCGAACGAGCCTTTCTGTGACACTTTGCTTAAACATCTCTACCGTCGCAATCAGCACGACTCCATCTCTCAAATGAGGGAACATTTTCATGTCTCGTTCTTGTCGTTGCTACTCATTGGTATGCAACGTCGGCCGAATTGATCCCGAATTTTGAAACATGACAATTTCCTTTGGCGTCGGCTGTGAGCCTGTGACGCGTTCACTGTGCGTCACATTGTCCATTCTAGTTATCCATATCACAAACGCTCAGCGCTCTGCGCTCTGCTAGCCATCATCGATTGCATCTTGCACTGTGAGACCTCACTTCTTCCTCTGCCGACAGAAATTCTCGGGTTCGTTCACTTGCGGCAATCGGCATTGAACGCGCCATCATGCTTTCTTCATGAGCTTTCGCTGCACGCATTAGGGGGCTAAATTGCGAGGGCCAGATTCGCCTGCGACGTTGGTATAGGTGTTTTTGCTGCGAGACATGATGGGCTTGCCTCACACTTGAGCGCCGGCGTCCTGCCTGGAGGCCTCTCAATGATCAGGCGTGGTAATGGCCCTTGGGCCGCATGCGACTGGACGAACGCTCAAGGACGTCTTTCGCGGCAGGCTGTCGCGCTGCTCTTCTCCGAGTTATAGTCGCTGGTTGCCTCGAGTATGGCGACCACTTACCGCCGGCTGAGCAGATACTGCTAGGCTGATAGTCTGGGAGTCTTCAATGCATGCTGGATCGGAATAACAGTTCGAAAGGATTCGACAATGAAATGGCAACTGTGCTGCCTCTAGGCCGTGTGGACGTCAACACCTCAGCATGATATTGGATCTTGGACTGACTGCGGAACTGCGGCGACTCTTTGTTGCCAGCTTGGCCCGCATATGTTCTCTCTGGGCCTGAAGGAATCAGTGTCTAGTATGTGCAATCTCCTCGATACGTCTTCTTCGCTGGCCTGCCGAGACTGGACATGCAGCGCCGGATAGTCCTCGAACATGGAAGCGCAATAAGGCAGCTGTCCCACCACCGGTCTTTCAAATCCAGAGCTTGATACGTTTCATCAGTTCATTTTTCGCGCGAAGTCTCGACATCCTAGGCTCGGATCAATGCTGGAAAGGGATCAATATGGTGTGGTGGCTCCACACCTTGGAAAACAAATAGAGTGAGATACGAGATGGAGTTCCGACCCGTGGCTAGAGATCCACGCCTTATACATGTATCCATTATACGAGGCCTGCAGGCAGTGAAACACGAGCGGCTAACCGAAGAGGCCACCATGAAGCGTCCCATGAAGCTGCGGAGCATGAATTCGCCAGCCATCCGACAAGTTATGGTACGGTATGCTCCTGATGAAGGGAAGAGGCCCCCAACAGCCATCGACAAGCTCAAGCAGAGCCTGGTAGGCTCGGATATTCAACTCCTGAACCGCCAGCAAAGGACCCCCGTCTCCGAGCACAAGTATGATGAATTACTCATCGATGTATTCGTTACAATAGCCATGAGCAATGTTTCCGCCAATCTTGACGAAACAAAGAAGACAGAGATGGTCTGTTTGCGCAAGTCCGCACAGAACGCACTTCACACTGATCTCTGTATATGGCATATGGCTAGGGCAATTTCAGTTTCCAATACTCGGTAAATTTGGCACTTGGCAACGCTTCGTACGGTGGAACGACAGGCAACAGGCCTTTCTCGTCAATGAAGGTCGTCTTGTGATTTGATGACAGGTGGAGAACATGATCCTGATGAGAGTTAAACAGAGTTAACGCGGATGCAACACTTCTCCCCGACATTGACAGCGTCTCCCATGGCAGAGGGTGATTGCAGATGCAGCGATGCTAGAAAAGTAGCGGAGCCGCAATCTGAAGGGCGTCTGCAGACAGATCGATTAGCTATGCCGAATTGGTCCGCGATGCTGGTGCTTGGAACCTCATCAAGACCGCCTCATCCGGCAACTATCTCTGGACCGGGGCGTTCGGACAAGGGAAGGGGGGGTTCTCGCTTCGCGGTCGATAGTCCCGGTATTCTTGCAAGGAATGATCATCAGGAACAGGAATCGGAGCATGGTTCCGGGCGGGTACCCCAGCCTTTATCCGAAGCCTATCCAGACGTCCATCGACGAAGTCTGCACCAGATACCACTACTGTTGGGCAGGTATGCTCTCAATTTTTCCCGCATCTCGTGGAAAGCAGACACAGATTCCATTCCCACACGAGATGAGAAGCATTCGTGGGCAAGCAAGACCATTTGCAGGTTGCATGCGCTGCCCTTGAAGAAGGTTTCTCGTTCCTGGCGGATCAACGATGTTCCTGGGAATGAGAGATTTGACAGACTGGGACCTCGGAAACTTTGATCATACCGTATTTCACATCACAGATCAAGCAGTGTCCACGAAGACTACACCGGGTCCAGCGGATCCTCGACGACCTACGCTCTGAGTGTGACCGATGACGCCAAGTCAACTGCAACACTGCAACTGTCGAGAAGCAATACCAGCTTTTCACACGTTGCTGCGCAATGAATTCAGTGAATACAGCGTCGTCCGCGTAGCCTTGTAAGACTCCTTTCGAGGCCCTGGAAAGGACAATAATCTCCATGACCACGCACCCCAGAGTCATCATAATGCCAACAGGGCGAGCGCGCTTCTGAACCACACACGGACACACGTCCGCTGTGGGGCATTCATCTGGCACTTCGCGTCGGTAGAGCACGTCCGATCTGGGAACGTGTGGACAACCCACGCTTTTGCACGCATACTGTACGACGCCCTCGTCAAGCTTTCAAATTAATTTCACCAACTGGCATGCCTCCAGCATGATGAGGTGACGAGAGAAAGGAGCCATGCCGCGCATTGGGCAGTCCCATTTCTTCTCGGCGCTATATAGACGGATCCGCCTTTCAGCACTGCTTGGATCTGTACGTACAGCCGCGCTCACTTGCGGACGCACCCTTTTTCATACACTCGTTTAGTACGTCCATTCGTTAATACATCTCCGATTCGGCAATCATGAAGGTCCGATCAGTCACTCATTCAGTCTTGTGCCTCGCGGCATTGGTGTCGGCTCTGCCTCAGGGCCAGCCAGGAGACGATTCCATGCGTAAGTTTCTTCACAACACTCTTCCGCAACAAGTTTTGGAGGTGGCAAACGATCCGTATCAGAGGGGAACCAGTGGGCCTGGTATGAGCGCAATTGCAAGACGATTTGCGGAAAGGCAGTGGCTCGTGTGCTGCTTCCTCAAGATGGACGCCGAAACTCCAGGAATGGACCCGAACAATCTTTCGAATGGAACAGTTGAGTGTGCCGGTTCAGCAAGCCGTTGCTCAGGAGCTTTGTCTAAAGGTCCAGAAACGCTGTACCGGTAAAGGTCAGCAGTTGTTCAACCTCGAGTGCTGCCTCACGCAGTTCAGCGCAAAATCGTTCGGCAACATCGTGGAGTGACTGCCCAGGACGCCAGTCGCCAGCCTGATTCGAAGTCCAAGGCAATTGAATCAAGCTCTCATGCCCATCTAGTCCTGTATCACAGTCTGCCGGTCACAAGAGTCGATACCGGCTGATGTCCTGCTGGTGACATGGAGGATGGGGATCTTACGCAGACTCAAAAGCCCAGAACATCGCTGACCATTATCCTACAGCACCAGAGGGTTCCGTTCATACCCCGGAGACCACACCTGCCGAGGAGTAGGTTCCTACATTCTCGGTGAACGTGTGTGTGCACATACTCACTTCGTGCTAGCATCATCAAAGCTTCCGGTGCACCACTCGGCCCACCGGCGCTCAATGGCCCACCACCGCTCAATATCTCGCCGAATCCAGCTGCGCAAGCTTCGAACAACGCCATGAACATGCCGCTTAACGACATGGATGACGACGACGACTTCATGCCACCACCGTTCAATCCCGGTGCACCACTCGGGCCACCGGCACTGAATGGGCCACCGCCGCTCAACATCTCCCCGAACCCGGCTGCGCAAGCTTCGAACAACGCCATGAACATGCCGCTCGATGGCGCCCCTTCAAAGGGGACTGGCTCATTGACCTACAGTGGCCAGCCACCACCATCCCCTTACGGCAAGCCAGTGAGTAGAATCGTGTTCGTCTTTGCGCAAGTCGTGCAAGCTAATAGTATCGTGCCAGCCATCTCCTGACCTCCCAGTCTCGCCTGTGTCTCCGCCTAAGGGGCCTAAGTCCTACGGTCGTAAGGATATGCCATTCCAATCTTCCAGATCTACAGCTAATCTAGAAACTAGCACCATCTACTCCACCGGAGCCGATCCCTAACCCACCTCCGAAGACTTACAATCGTAAGCATATTTCATTCTATCCTTTTAGACGAACAGCTAATTCGAAAACTAGCCCCATCTACTCCTCCGGAGCCAATTCCTAACCCACCTCCAAAGACCTACGGACGTAAGGACATCCCTCTCCATTCTTTCGTCAAAGGATGGAGGGAACGAATAGCTAACTCGAAAACTAGCACCCTCTACTCCACCGGAGCCGATCCCTAACCCACCTCCGAAGACTTACGGTCGTAAGGACATCGTACTCCATTCTTTCGAACGAACAGCTAACACGAAAAAGCACCATCTACTCCACCGGAGCCGATCCCTAACCCACCTCCGAAGACCTACGGACGTAAGCGGATTCCATTTCAATCTTGTGACGCACAGCTAATCCGAAATTTAGCACCATCAACGCCCCCGGAGCCAATTCCCAACCCACCTCCGAAGACTTATGGTCGTAAGCATGATCGATGCACTTCAATCTTTTAACGCACAGCTGATCTGAAAACTAGCACCATCTACTCCACCGGAGCCAGTGCCAAATCCACCTCCGATGACTTATGGCCGTGAGGATTTCAATGTCATTTCACTCTCTGAACGCATAGCTAATCTGAAAACTAGCACCCTCCACTCCACCTGAGCCAATCCCGAACCCACCTCCTATGACCTATGGCCGTAAGCATTTCTATCTTGTTTCATTCTTTCAGTGCCGAGCTAATTTGATCACTAGCACCATCTCCACCTCCTGAGCCAATTCCGAACCCACCGCCTATGACTTACGGTTAGTATTGCGCCTCTGCGGAGCACAGCCAGCCCTTCTAACGTGTTCTAGGTCCCCCATCTCCTCAGAGCTATGGCCCACCACCAGGAACTTACGGCCCACGTATGTCTCTCGCGCACACATCCCCAGTTTCCTCTAGCTGACTTTACTTCTAGCACCATATGGATCTTCATACGGCGGCAATTCATACGGCGGCAACCCCAACAAGTGAGCAATGACAACTAAATTTCACCGATCGCGCGCGATTTCTCTGACATCTTCTCTAGCGCCAATCCTTACGCAGGTGTCCCACCTCCAGGTTACAATGCCCCATCGTCTGGTGCTCCTGCTTACGGCAGCCCACGCACAAACCCATACGGTAAGTGATCATGTCCTTCACAGTCGGAGTGCTACAGTGTCCATGCATGTCGCAGTGCTGGTCACTGAGCGCGGACCGTCGATTCTGAGCAGCGCTCTTCGTCACGGTCGTTCAGCGTCTTCGCACATTGACGTGCTGGCCACTTAACGCGCACCGTCGATTCTGAGCAGCGCTCTTCGTCGGAGCCGTACAGTGGCTTTGCACATTCACGTGCTGGCCACTGAACGCGCCCCGTCGATCTTGAGCATCGCTCTTCGTCAGAGTCGTCCAGCGTTTTTGCAGATTGAGGTGCGAGTCGCTGAACGCGCACCGTCGATCCTGAGCAGCGCTCTTCGTCTCAGTTCTTGAAATACAAGATCACTCAACACGCTGCACTATTACTACGTCGCGCACAGAATCTTTCAGCTAACAAACTCATCAAAGGATTGCCAGGCATTCCCGAATCTTTGCCTGGGCTCCCGCCAGTGCCAGGTCTCGGAGGCGGTGCTGGAGGCGGCGCTTCTCCTCTCCAAGGCCTACCCGGAGTTGGCGGTCTCGCCGGAGGCTTGGGCGGCTTGGGCGGAATGATCAAGAAGTAAACGCAGACATGACTGACATCTCTGGCGTTGATTTCAAGAAGAAGCTGACACTTGACGCGCATGACGGCTTCTTTTTTGAGAGAGAGAACCTTTTTCTAACTACTTACAAACCACTGAATGATGAAAAGTGGCAGCAGGCATAGAAAGAACCCAAACTTTCACATGGTCCTTTTTTTTTCGGCTGCGGGAAGTTTTGTTTCTCGCTGCTGATGGAGAAGGACTTTTTTGTTTTTTTGGCGAACTTCTATGTCGGTAATTTTGATAATCTAATGGGAGCTTGCTACAATGGGGAATGCATTTCGTTTGTCTATATGTTTTCCAATGTGTTCTCGATTTTTTCGTCTTGTGAATGTGTTGTGGTGTTATAGTTCTGCCTTGGCCCTTGAGTCTTAACATCTTGCTTGCGTAATGTTCCTCTGTCGCTTCTTTTCACAGCATCAAGTCTAATGACCGTTGGAGTGTCGCGATGTTTCCCGGATCTTTCTGCGACGTGCGACGTGCATCCATCACGCGCAATTTTGAGGGTTGTGGTGCGCGATGCGACTTTGTGAAAAATGGTGAGCTGAAAGGTCGGCGAAGCGACCTTAAGGATGTAAGTGAAGGCCCCGGACTGAGCGCAGTCATTGTCGCTATATATCGGGTTGCCGTCTTCGCCTTATCGCTATCGTCTTACGGTTGTCGCATTGTCGCAGTTGTCGCATTGTCGTAGTTGTCGCAGTTGTCGTATTGTCGTAGTTGTCGCATTCTCGCATTCTCGCACGCATTATCGTGTTATCGCACGTATTATCGCATTGTCGCACGCATTATCGTGTTGTCGCACGCATTGTCGTGTTGTCGCACGCATTTTCGTGTTATCGCATTATCGTAGCCTTAGGCAGAGGTCACGTGTTTTAAGAAGTCACATGTTTTCGCTTTACTATGTCTTGCCCTTAACCTGTTAGTGCGGCCCGCAGAGCCTCTCCTCTCCAATTCCGGCTAGGGGAGGGTTAAAGGGGTAGATTTATATGTAGAATCGCGTATTTCTTCCTCTCTACTATCGTTAAATAGAGGATAATCGTATATTCGAGCCCGTACGCGTATTCTAACTATTTCCGCAAAAAAAATGCTAATAAGAGCGATACGTACGACTACTAGCGTGCCTCTAAAGCGATTAGATAACGAAGATAATATCTCTACTATAAGGAAGAAGGTACTAGCTCTCCTCGAAGTACCTATTAGTCCGCCGCTAATAAGAAGGAATGCTAATACGGCTTAGTAGGTAGCGGCAAAGTAAAAGAGTAACTCGAAGAGTAGGTCTAGTAGCGGTAAGAAAGGTAAAGCGACTACCGCTAGTCCCTCGGGTATATAAAGTAAGGAGACCGTAGCGGCGCCGGTAGAGGATAAAGGCGGTAAAGAGCTACTAAAATCGGTAGTTTCCTTCTCCGCTACGACCTCTATTACCTCCTCTTTTAATGCTAAGTAGGAGGCTAAGGCTACTACTAGTAGCCTTACCGTACTCGCTACTAGTAACGTTCCTATTACTACGCTAAGCTCTTTCTTAGAGTAAGTCTTCTATTACTCTAGATAGTAGACGTTATTTAATACGGCTAAGAAGGGTGCCGCTCGATAATTAGTAAGTAAGCCTATAACTTTTATTACGGCTCGTAAGCTCGAGGGTTAGAATAGCTATACGTAGGCGGTAAAGGTAGCTTAGTTATAGGGTTATTAAAGGCCTTAGAGGGTTATCGTACGTATTAGAGCGGACTCGTAGAAGTCGGCGTTTATTAGCGATTAGTACTAAGTAGGTAACGATAAGATTAATAGTAATAAGGTATATTAGATAGCTATCGATAAGGCCTAAGGACTTATACTTTCTAAGCGTAAGAATGTCTTTATCGACATAGACTTCTATGTTAAACCTAAAGTAGTTATAGCTACTCTAGGTATTAGTAAGAAGATAGGTAAATTAAACGTAACCTTAGTTTAGCTTACTAACGCCGGCGTTATAATAGCTAAATTAGAGGCGTAGAAGCGGTAGGACCACTATATTATCCGAGACTTCTTATATAGTTATAAAGATTATCTAAATTATTATAAGGCTAGTAAGTATGCCTACTTTCGAGATAAGGCTCTAAAGGACTATAGTAAGAACTACTTCCCTTTCTATAAAGTAGCTATAATTAAGGCTTATAAAGCTATCTCTTCTAGTAAATAGAAGCGTACGGAGACTAATAAGCTAGACGACCGGATACTAGTTAGGATTAAGGTAATAGTAATTAAGAGGAAGATTAAGTTGTAGTACTAGAAAGGCGAGGTTAAGAAGATAAGGGCACGCCGTAGTAGTAAGAGCGACTCGCCTCGTAAACCTACTAGAGGCGCTTCTTAACCTATTATCCTTAATTCCTTCGGTAACGAGATAAGGTACTTCTTAGATAATAAGCTACGTAGATCTAGTATTATTCCTAGTACTCCTTATAAGACTCCGAGTCGAGTTCTTACTAGGACTAGTCTACGAGACCCTCCGGTAATGCCTCGTAATATTATATAGTCCTCGAAGCTAATAGCTAAATTCTTTAGTTAGGTTAGCTTATAGCCTAGATTCGTAGATTGCGACGAATTACGCCTATATATCGTACATTTTAGGTCTTCCGGATAGACGCTAGAGACTATATATAATCTTACGAAGGACGACTAGCCTATAGTACTCTTAGAAGTAGATAGAATAAGGTTAAGACTAAAGAAAGCGATTATCGACTTTATAAGGAAGAAATAGAATAAGGTTATCGCGGCGGAAGTAGCCGCGGCGGAGGAGGATAAGGAATTCTAGGAATTCTAGCTATCTTTAGGCTTCTATTCTAACATTACTATAACATATATAAACTTATAATAAGCGGGAGATTCTTATAGTAACTATACTTATTTAGCCCCTATGTAATTAACAAATATAATGCGTTAGTTATAGAATAATAGATGCGATAGGTAAAGCTAGCGTTCGAATAAATTTATTCGAATCTCTGCCTATAGTACTTACCGCGCGCTAGTAGCTACTAGTTATATTACTCGAAATCGTTAAAATCTACCTTATATTCCTTATCTTCCTTATTATCTTCTCCGTTACTATAATACCCTTCTTATAAGTCGCTAAGTAGCGAGGGCTCGGTATTCTACGCCTATTCTATCTATTAGGACTCTTCCTAATTAATGTTAAGGAACGAGTAAGTGAATGAATGTTATTAGTCGCTAGCTATAATTGACGAAGCGTAGAGAAAGAAGGAGGTTCTCTCGTAAACGCTAAAGTTAGGTATATCGGGCTAATGCCTAAGGCATTAATGCTAAGACCTAGCTATGGAGGGCTAGCTTCTAGCCTATCCGTAACACTACCCCCTCCTATCGCAGCGGCGGTAGCGATGCTTACAACATGCGCGGTAGTAGCGGACGCGAGGAGGGCGGGTAGGTCTATATTGCCTAGGCGTAGCTTATACGGATACCGTGCGTAGAAGTTAGCGACTATTTCGGTCGCGTTAAGTACATTATCTACTATCGTCTATAATGCCTCGTTCTTATTATAACCTAACTATAACACCTTATACTTAAATACTCTACCCTTACTTCCTTTCTTTCTAAACTAGCGGGAGTCTACTATCCCTTCGACCTCGTATTCTACTTCCCCGTCGATGTCGACTAGAGGTAGGGGCGCATTGTCCTAGCCTAGTAACGGGGTTATATTTAGTAGGGGCGTTAGTAATAAAGCGTAGAAGACGTCGTAGATTTTTATCGACGGCGGTAACTCGAGCTTATACGCGTACGGCGATATAACCTTAGTAATACGGAAGGGTCCTACTTTACGCTATTTAAGCTTAGGGTTACGCTCGGTCTTTATGCCCTTAAGCGATAGGAAGACCTTATCGCTAACGACGTACGCCGGGTAAGGGCGGCGATCCTTATTAGTAGTACGTTCTATCTCCGCTTAAGCCTATCGTAGATAGCGTACGGCTTATTATTCCATCTCGTAAACGTAACGGATAAAGTTATTAGCTTCCGTTAACTTAGTGTTAGAAGGTCTATCGCTTAACTCGATGCCTATACGCGGGTTATACCCGTAGTAAGCGTAGAACGGAGACATGCCGATAGTATCGGAACGTTAGTTATTACCTATAAACTCGGACATTAGAAGCTATCGGGTCTAGTTATCGCCGCTATAGCTTACATACGCGCGAAGGTATACTTTAGTTATACTATTAAATCGCTCTATCTAACCGTTAGTTTACGGATGCCGGGCGGTCGATAGCTAGAGGTCTATATCTATAAGGCGATATAGAGCGCGCTAGAATAGTAATATAAACTGCGGACCCCGGTCGGAAGTTATAGTTCTTAGATAACCGTAGTATTTCTATACTCGATCGAGGAAGACTTCTACGATATCTATAGCTATCGTATACTATTCTTTCATTACGATTAGGTACCGCATCTTTATAAGGCGATCTACTATTATAAGTATCGCGTTATAACTACTAGTTAATAGAGGTAAACCGGTAATAAGGTCTATAGTAATGTACTACTAGCGATGAGCTAGTACGGGTAGAGGGCGGAGAAGCCCCTACTTCTACTAACGATCGCTATACGTGCGCTTATAGACGTAATAGTAAGCGATATACTAGGCTACGTCTCGGCGTAGCTTAGGCTAGTAGTAGTGTCGACTAACTATCTCGTACGTGTATTCGCGCCCTAGGTAACTAGTAATTAGGTGTACGTAGCATGCTTCGATAATCCGTGTTCGCAAATTCTAAGCGTCCGGTACGAAGAGGTTTTCGCGGTAGTAAAGGAGGCCCGAGATAAACTCACATTCGGATAGCGACATGTAGCATAGGGCTCCGTCTAACTTCGAAGGTACTTCGCGAGATACTAGGTAATCTTACATACGTTAGACCTATCGATCGGCTTTACTCGTATCGATAAGGTTATTAAAGATAGCTTTACTATCTAGAGTAGTAGCCGATAGACGTAAGGTCGGGTCTACATTCTTAGGCTTTATAACTACTTATTATTACGCTTATACGCGCGCGTCTAACGTATTACCTAGTATCGGAAGATCCGCTAACCTACGAGTAAGGCTATCGGGTTTTACGCCTAGCTTACCCGCTCGGTAAGTAATTTAGAAGCGGAAACGGCTAAGAAATTTACTCTAGCGCGCCTAGCGGCGGCTAAGTTGTTTAGTTATTATATAGTATTCTAGATTCTTATAGTCTGTAAGGACTTTAATTGTTTCTAGATAGCCCTTAAGCTTACTTCGCTACTATTCGAAGGCCTTTACTATAGCTAATAGTTCTTTATCGTAGATCTCGTAATTATATTTAGCGGGTAACATCTTACTTAAGAAGTAGGCTACGGGCTTCTAGTTACCTTATTTATAGTTAGAGGGATCGTTCGCGTACTATTATAACATTACTCCTACGGTAACGTAGTCCGAAGTATCGGTCTCGATTATAATAGGTAACGAAGGGTTATAGTACGCGAGGATAGGCTACTCTACGAACGCCGCTTTTATAGCTTCGAACGCCTTTTAGTAGCTATTAGTCTATTAGAAGCGATAACTACTACTCGAGTCTTTCTTAGTAAGCTCCGTTAGCGGCTTAGCGAGGCGTAAGAACCGATTAATAAAGCGGCGGTAGAAGTTAGCGAACCTAAGGAAGGCCTATACGTCCTTTACGTTGTAAGGAATAGGCTATTTACGTACTACGTCGACCTTCTCCGGGTCTATTTTAATTCCCCGAGTAGTAACGATTAGCCCTAAATACTTAACTTCCTATACTTTAAACTCGCTCTTCGAGATGTCGCAATGTAGCCCTACCTTGCCGAGGGTAGTAAGCACGCGATCCACGTATACGCGGTATTCTTCTAGAGAGTTAGAGTAGATAAGGACGTTATCGAGGTACGCCGTATAGAAGACATCGAGATACGGGGTAAGCGTGTTATTAATATAGTACTAGAAGGAGGAAGGGGCGTTAGCTAGCCCGAATAGCATAACTAAGTACTCGTAGAGCCTATATCTAGTCTTAAAGGCGGTCTTCTACTCGTCTCCCTATGCGATATAGAGCCTATTAAAGGCGGAGATAATGTCGAGCTTAGTATAGTACTTAGCTTTACTAAGTCGTAATAACGTCTCCTATATTAATGGGATTAGATACGTATTCTTAACCGTAATCTCGTTAAGGCGGCGGTAGTCTACGTAGAAACGGAGACCCCTACCGGGTTTCTTAATAAATAGGACTAGAGAGGATGCTAGTAAGCTCGAGGCACGGATAAACCCCTTCTCGAGGTTGTCTTTAAGGTAGTCGCGTAGTACTTCTAGTTCTTTATAAGACATTAAGTATAGAGGTCTATACTTAGGCTCCGCGGTCGTGTTAATGCGGTAATCGTATACTCGGTACGGCGGTAGCGTAGACGCGTCTTACTTCGAGAAGGTAGATAGGTAGTAATATAGATGCTTTAGTAGTTTAGTAGTAGGATTAATGCTCTTCTTTAATACTATAGCCTATTTAACATCTCGAAGCGAGGCTATAAAGACTTAGTAGCCTTTCTTAGTCGATAAAAGATTAAAGGGCGCGGCTCCTATAGTAAGGATGCCTAGCGCTCGTGCCTTACGTATAGCGGCGATCGACGAAGGTCGAGAAGGTATACGAGGAGGTAGCGAAGGCTCGGCGGGCGTAGTTACATATAACGACTCGTCGCTCGCGTTAAGAGAGGCTTCGTGTAACGCATTAGCCTTAGAGCGCGGGTCTTCGTTAAATGTAGGGACCGGTAGCGGTAATCTACTAGGCCTAGTAGGTCTATTTCTTATGTTACGATATTCTCGGTAGTCTATTATCTCTAGCTCTAGCTCCGAGAGCGTTAGACTAGATAGTAGCGGCGTAGATGTCTCGGTAGCTTCTACTTTAGAGTCTTCGTTCGAGGTAATGCTAGTAACCCTAACTATTACGTAATATTTATTATAGTGTTCCTTATAATACTTAGAGTCGAAGAGTACGGTATCGTCGTACTAGCGTATACGAGGGTTATGCTATTTTAGCTACGGCTTCCCTAGTATAATCGGGTAGTAGCTAAGCTTCGTAAGGAAGAAGTAAATATACTCTCTATAACCGAGTACGTTAAGCGTAGCTTTAGCTACGTAAGTAATATTAGGGGCGGAGGTACCGTCGAAGGCTTTAAGTTTGCGTAGAACCGGTAGTTTAAAGATAGGCAAGTTATAAGTGTACGCGTAATTAGTATCCATAAAAGCGTATCTAGTATAGCTATAGTTAACTATACTATATAATTCATGTGTTATAGAGTCTATCTATAGTATACATAGTAATACTAAGTACTCCTTATCTAAGCGTATAAAAGGCTCCGCCCTAAGGGCGGTTAAGCTAATACGAAGCGTATCTCTTTCTTTACGGTCGTAGGGTTCGTTACAATGCTATAGGTATTTATACTAGACTAAAGGAGTATAGGTTTAAACTAGTTACTAGACTAGTACTTATAGACTGTCGGTAAGAGGTCTCTAAGAGCGACTTAACTTAGAGACTAGGAGTTTTCCTAGCGGGTGTTATTAGAAGAGCTACTAGCCTCTAGGGCTAGATCTAGGTTGCCGGCGGCTATAGTAGAGATATTGGCACTACGATTAGCGCGGCCTTTACGAGTATTAGGGTACTAACTCTTCTAGTAACCGCCCTCGCTATAATAACCGTAGAGGTTTAAGCGGCGACGCTCGTCTCGCTACTCTTACGTTAGTAGTATACGCTTACCGTTATTAATAGCTAAGAGATCTATCGCATCGCCGCCGTTAGATGTGTTTAACGGAGCACTACTACTAGAGCTTAGAGTAGCTTAAGCCGGAGTGTTAGATAGACGGCGCTAAGGGTTAGTCGACTACTAAGCCGGCGCCTATTATAGAGCGGAAGGTATAGACCGGGAAGGTCCCGCGGAAGTTTTAGCCTAGCTATTATTAGTAACGGCGTTTAAACTAAAAGCGCTATAAGAGGTACTAGAGGCTTTAACTTCGGTCTTACGCTTACGGATCGAGTAATCGAGGGCTTCTAAACGCTTATAGACGTCTTTATACGAGAGGAGTTCGGCATCCTACTAACGAGCCTATTCGTTACGGAGCTCTTCGCTTAAACCGTAACGGAAGGCCTCCTTACGGGCTAACCTATCGTATCCGACGATAGTATTAAGCGTATTAAACTTAGCTCGGTAGTACGCGAAGTCCTTACTACCTTATTTTAAGCTCTTTATCTTAGCTAGGGTAGTAGCTTCTTCGTTAGTATCTCCGAATGCCTCGATAAGGACCTTCTTAAAGGTAGCGACCGTGTTAAGCGTAAAGGTAATTCGTAGTTAGTCGTTCGTTCGGTCGATCTTAACATATGGAACGAGGACGATACGGGCTTTAGGTCCGAGGCGGCTATACATGTAAGAGAGCTTAGAATATAGTATAGGGAAACGGTTAGTATTAGTAGTAAGTTTAAGGAACATAGCGATTAACTAGGTCTTTAACGTAGACTTACTATTACTATCGTATAGGTCGGGGTCCGGCATCTTCTCTAACTTATTAGGCTTCTACTAATGCTAGTACGAGCCGAGGCCCTCGCCCCTATTAGCGGTCCGTAGTATGTTATTTAGGCGATCTACTTCATCTTATGCTTATCGCCACTATTACTAGAGGTATGCCGTACGATTATTAGCGGTCTTTACGTCGCCTTCGGCTTATGTTTAGGTCTAGTTAATCTCTACCGCCGCGGCGGCTTCGGTAGTAAGGGCTCGTGTTTCCGTATTATCGCGCTCTTTCTCGGCCGATAGGCGTTTATTCTTAAGCTAGAGTAACTATGCCTTATACGTCTATAGATATCGGTGAAGTTGTCGATACGCGAGCTCGCTATTAAACGACTAAAATAGCTACGCGAGCAACTTAGCGGTCGGCGGAATAGTCTATATGTTAACGTTACTTATACGGCGCTCTTATAGTAATAGCGGAGCCTACTACGGGTTACTAATCGTGTACTACTAAGCGCTAGGGTAATCGCCTAGTAGCTTCGGAGTACCGCGAGGCGAGATACCGTCGTCTATAACGGCGTACGCGATATATTAGCGGACTTCTAGGCGCTAGGTAGGCTCTACTTAATAGAGTTTAGCGTATAGATCTTACGTGGCACGGCGCTTACTATAATAGGTAGGTCGTCGTCTCGTTTCGAATAGGGTGTAGAGTTAGAGTACCTCCGGTACGAGGACCTAAGGACTTTAGCGAGGTTAGTAGACGCTTCGTACTATTAAGGAACGAGTAAGTAAATGAATGTTATTAGTCGCTAGCTATAATTAACGAAGCGTAGAGAAAGAAGGAGGTTCTCTCGTAAACGCTAAAGTTAGGTATATCGGGCTGATGCCTAAGGCATCAATGCCAAGACCTAGCTGTGGAGGGCTAGCTTCCAGCCTGTCCGTAACAATTAAGTTCTAGTATATTCTAAGCGGTACCGTAGGTATGTTCGAATTCCGCTAGGTCGTACGGTATGTCCTCTCTATCGACATTATATTTAGCATACGCGAAGAGTCTACGAGCCCTACGGCCTTTATACTTATATAGATACTATAGTAGGTAATCTTAGAAGCCGTAGAACTTTAGAAGCTAATCTCTATATTTCTTAATAACTTTCTTTAGTAGGTTAAAGCTACCCTTAATAGGGTTTAGGTCCGGCGAATATAGTAGTAAGTACTCGAGATAATAGCTAGCTTCTAGTATTAGCTCCTTTACCCTTCTACTATAGTAAATACTAGCATTGTCTATTATAAAGATTATCGGCGGACTATCTTTAAGGCACGGTAAGACCTAATCTTCGAGCTAGGTTTAAAAGCGCTCTACGTTAATCGACCCTTAGTAAATATACGTATAGGGTAGATACCTATATATCGTAAAAGCCGGTAAAACTAACTATCTAACTTCTCGCTTAGCATACTACGTGTTAACGTAGGTTATACCTCTTAGAGACTATCTATACTTACGCTAACCTATCTTCTAATTGCTAGTAGTCTTATCGATAAATATAAGTCGATCTACCGGCTATTTAGCGCACCTAATCGTCTATAGAGCCCTTAAGAACGGGTTACGTTCCTTCGCCTTTACTTTTACCTCCTTTCGAGATAGACCTATATCCTTCTTTAATATCTTCGATAGTAGCGCCGGCCGCATAACTACACCTCTACTACCCTCGCTTCTCGGCCTTAATCGAGGGAATTTATCTTAAAGAGCTTATATTATTTCTATAAAGTAGGCGTCCGGCCTATCGTCTAAATATCTACGTAAATACTCTTACTTAGAGGCTAGAAGTATCGACTTAGAGCTATTCCTTCGAGTACTAGTTATAGGTATATATAACGTACTAAATAAGCGCTACTTTACCTAATAGCGGTATACCGATCGGATACTTAATAGTAACTTCGAGAAGGTAAGCACCTACTTAGGAGTTATACCTTTACTAAATAGGTTAGCGAGTTAGCCTTACTAGTCGAGATTAATGCGAGCGGACTTAACTATAGCGATAATAATACCTCGGAAGGCTCTATACTATTAAATCTTCGATAACACGATATTCTACGATAACTAGAGGATTCTAGGTATTAGAAAGAGTACGGAAGAGTAATATTTAGTAGAAAATAGCGGTGTAAGTACTTACTAAGACCTCTCTCGGAGGAGTAGGGCTCTCCCCGCGCTAACTGACAGGTTGAGGGCAAGACATAGTATCTCGACCAATCAGAGGCTGCGTAGGATTTGTATTAGGTCCGCTCTGAATTCTAAAGCCCCTATATACTATATAGACTGCACCTTCCGAGACACACACATACGCAACGTTATGCTGAGTCCGGCTGATTGTAACTGCGCTCAGGCCCCTCGAAATCGACTTCCGCAACACTCGTCGCATTGCTACAGCCGATTTCTTCGGGGCCTTCACTTAATCAACACCTTCAGTCGACACTCGACATTACGTCTCAACCACGAAATCCACTGGACGCTAGCTACTATCGACCTTCTCTCGCAATGAATCGACAGTTGAGGCATATCAATGAAGTCACGAACTAAGAAGCAAAGGAAGAATTTCGAGACCAATCGTTTTCATTCATGTCGTTGAAGCCGCTACAGTAGCCGCAGCTCTTCTTCGTAATGCTAAAGTACAACGCCCAAAAAAAAATCAAACATCGCTCATGCTCGCTTGCTTGGTATCTCGAATCTCAATCGTGACTCTCTCGTAATCGTATCTCGTATGCTCATCTTGTAGTGTCGTGCTCAAGATTGGTCTCGGTGCGCGTAGTGTAGTCGGACTCGTCAACGTAGAGAAACCCTATTCTACCTAAGCCTTGAAAGACTTAACTTTGCCCTTAGCAGCACTATTTCAGAACTATCAGTCAAAGCTCTATGCAAACAATGCATCGAGTCGCAAACTTACCGATCGACGGCCGAAATCTGGACAGTATTGAAGTTCTGCAGCCCCGCCTCGTTCAACTGCATACAGGTACCATCAGAATCGCCCTGGACGGTACGACAGTTACTGCCATTATTGATGTCGCAAGTGTTGGTGCCGATGGTGTAGCAGTACGTCAGCTCGGTGCCGGAGGGGACGAAGATCGAGACGTGCTTGGGGCCGTAGAATTCGTTGAGCCAGGTGGTGTAGGTGCTCGCGCCGCAGTCGCTCTGCGAGGTGCCGCCGTTGGCGTGGTAGGAGCATGTCGCGCCATCGGCGAGGCCGACGGTGATGCATGGTGACGAGCCACTGCCGCTGTAGGCGAAGTAGTTGGCGTCGCTGTGAGAGCAGTCGCCGTTGTTGTAAACTGTGGCCTGCCAGGCTGTGGCTGGCGCGATGAGAGCGGCCGAGGCGACGAGGGCGGTGATGGTCTTGAGGGCGAACATCTTGTTGGCTGTTTGAGTTTGGTTGTTTGAAGGTATGTCGAGGTGGTTGAGAGTGATGTGGATAGGTAGTTTGTGGAAGTGGTTGGAGGTCGAGTGTGCTTGTCGGATGGGTGTGTGTTGAGGTTGAAGTTGAGGCGAAGAAGCAGAGTCTTAAATACTTGAGCGCAGTGATCAGAACGGCGCTAGCGGCTGGCTTCTATCACATGCGTCCATGCGCGGTGTCCGAGTCCGTGCGTTCACTCACTTCCTTCACTCTGTCCTGGTAGTAAGAGATGCCTTAGCAATTGAGATTGGTATTGTGAAGGTTGTTCTTACGATAGTGAACTCGTGTAGCCATTGATCAGATCTCAAATAATGCCGATGAATGCCTGTAGATGCGCCCAAAATCTCGTGGAGTCGGTAATATCTCAATCTCCAAGATTGCACTCCTTGCTATACCTTCTCCCTGTCTCAAGAGCTATAGCTAGCCCAGAAATTCGCCTTCGGCCCAGTTACTGACTTCCTGCACTCCTCTACCTTCGCTTTGTCCTCCTGGTCGAAGCACTGAAACGAGATCGGAAGCTTATCATCCATGACCAGATTAGACAAGTCCAAGCATTTGCCAGCCTTGTAGTCCTCGGGTTTCGTCACGCACTGATCATTGCCATGGTACACATTGCATTCCGTGTCGCAAGGAAAGCCGAAGGACAAGGTGTGGGAGTCGACAAAGACTTGGGGGAAGATGTTGATCATATCCTTGCAGTCGGTGAAAGTACGTCCTCCATCTTTAGAGTAGCCGCAGTCGTCTGATGTCTCGTAGCGGCCGAGGGCGAAGCAGGCGCTTGACGAAACTTGGGTGTGCAGGTTGCTGTAGGCAAAGTAGCTAACAGCAACATCTTCTCCGGAGGTCTCATCGAAAAAGTCGCCGCAGATGGTCGTGTTGTAGACTGACATTGACCAAGCTAAGGAAGTCGTAACTAGGTAAAATAGAGCGATGAGGAATTCCAAGAAAATCTTTGGATTCGGCGCTGCTCGAAGTCAGTCTCGAGTCATGTTGGTGTGAAGATATGAGTTACCCATGTTAAAACTGCGCTTGCTGTAGCTGTAGGAGTACTGAAGAGTGCCTGAAGATGGTTGATATGAGTATATTCTAGCGATGCTTGCGATTGTAGCGAGACGGCTTTGTGTGGTGTGCGCTGCTACCATGATTGTGAAGGGAAGTGTATGCTCCTAGGGTCCTAAGGAAAGCTCAGTAACATGCAGTGAGCATTTCGTGTGACTACGGAATAGCATATGAAGGTCGCCATGAATGTAACAGCTGCCGTAAGAGCGTGAGAGGCACTGGGAATGTGGTCCACGACTTAGAGATGTGAGAACCGAGCAAAGCAGACTGCTGGGAACGTGTATGACCATTTGACACCAGCAATTGCATAGAAGAACGCCCACAAGCTCCAAGCTCAACACCTATCCATCCGCTCAACAGCGGAATAGCACTGCGCTTGGATTCATACAAGTCCGGATAGCCGTCCGTATCCGGGATGCCACAGAAGGGTCATAGGCCATCGGGCTCCTCCATTGCCAAATATCCTTCGTAGGACTTCCCATTTTCGTCATTCTTTCTGTTCCCAATCAGGTTGTAACAGTCAAGGATCCTAGCAGCATTTCGTCTGCGGTTCCACGCGGCAATTTCTTGACCTCTTGCAGGCTGCTCATTACGATGTGCTAGCTGCAGATTAAATAGATTTTGGGGATGCCATTGCATCTCGCGGGGGCTATGTTGGTCGAACATGGTAGAGCATATTGAATGGAAAACTTGCTTAGTTAGCACAATGTTGTAGTAAGGAGATGCCAAGGCGTGAAAGTGGATCCGAACTCCAGCTTGACGTCAACTGCTTGACCTTCACCTTCACATCTCTACATATCTTAACTGCACTGCGCCCTTTTCTGTATCATACATTATTGTCGCTCCTTGACTTCATCTCTGCCCATCATGGCGTCTCACAGCGATTCCGCCTATCTCAAGACATTCGCCCTAGCATCCACCTTCTACCTGGGCTCCGCCATGGCGACAACGACCTTCCTCGTATTTCCACCTATGCTGCGCCCACTACTCTACAAATCGCAATCGCAATCGCAATCGCAGCCTCCAACGCCATCTAACATGCGGCCGTCTTCCTCTCTCAATGTCCCTCAGACACCAATTGAATCCGGCCGTCTCACTCCCACAGTCTCATCGCGCGGCTTCGACTTCGCCCTTGCACTTGGAAGCTCTGGCGCATACAAAGCAGTAGCCCAACAATTTTCCGCTATGGAGACGGCCATGTTCCGCGTACAGGTGCCTCTTGAGTTCGCCACAATTGCTGCTTTCAGTGTAGTGGCACACCGAGCAAGAGTTGCTGGAAATGGAATTTGGACACGCTGGGCTACTGCTGCGGCATTGCTTGCTGCCATCTTCCCATTTACAGGCGCCTTGATGGCGCCGTTGGGTCATAAAGTTGCAAGAATCGCTGGAGATGAAGAGAAGATTGAACCGTATGAGGATGCACCCATCGACAGAGAGGCCGAGAAGAGCAATACTGTGCAGTTCATCAAGAAGTTCGCCGCTCTGAGCATTGCGAGGACTGCGATTGTCGTGGGCGCCGGTCTCGTAGGAGCCAGTGCCTGGTTGGCGTAACGCGTTGTCGCCGAAGCTACGCAACAGCAAACAGGCTCAGCGGTTCGACGCTGATGCCGACATGGGCGACTCACGGTCGATAGCGGAGCTTCCGTGAGATCGATTCGAATGCTTGCTTTATCGTGAGAAGATTCTGGACGGGGAACCTCATGGGCTCACACCAATAGCTACCGCAACTTGTATTATATCCTCGCCTATGTGATGACATCAGTCTCTGCAGACGTCCTGGCGACAATCTCCCTGCTTACGAGTACTGGTATTTCATCGCGCAGATATCTTGCTTACGGCGTTGACGTCATCCGTTGCAGAAAAGCCCACAAGAACATTGAGAACAGTGACAGAATATGAGTGTCAAACTCCAGAGCCTTGCAAAGCCGCATGTCGAGGTGAGCCAAGTTGAGCCGGCAATTTATCAGCCGTTGTCGTTTCTTACTAACCGGTCTACAGCACCTCGCCACTCCGTTGACCTTCCGCGACATTCTCCTCGATCCACTCCTGGATTTTCGAGAAGTCCCTACAAGTATGCGTTGCGTAAGGTTTCAGGACCAATCGATACGCCCCCATCCATTCGGCATACATCGGTGTCAGATCAGCATTGCACTGGATGTATTGACGCAAGTAGTCGATGCAATGATCTAGAGCGACGTGTCAGCGACTACCTAGTAAGGACTACGGAGAAGACGAGCACTCACGCTTATGCAACTCCGTCTCGCTCTTCTTCTCCCGAAACTCATAATTTTCTGGGAAGATGTACATTCTAATCGCATTCACGCAATGCAGAGCATGATACACTTCCAGACCCATCACGAAATTGCCGTCATCGAAGGCATGAGTGTGGCCATGCGCCGGGAGTGAGACTGGACCGGAGAGGTTGAAGGTTGTCACTGCGAGGCGGTGTCGGTCAGCCTGATCTCACAAGCCCTCGCTTTGCTCACCTGACAACAGCTCATCCCAATTATCGTCCAGCTCAGCACGAGGTGTCCCCACGTATCGTGGAGCATCTTCTTCCCATTGTATCTCCAAACCAGAGAGGTCCGGCTTGGGATAGATGGGGTTGGTAAATGTGCGTTGGGCGTAGGGGATCAGATCTCCTAGGTTTCCTGGATTCGATGAAATCAGTCAGTGGCGTCCACAGTCGACGAAGCGCGCGGTACCGAAGTCTGTTGAGAAATTCCTTGGACGCAGTTCGTCCTTTCTCGTCAGCAGCACGACTGCTGCAATCAAGATGACGATGAGCACTGATTGGAGGACAATGGTGACTCGTATTATTGTCTTTGACCAACTTCTTCTGGTTCTGGTCTGCGATTGAGTGTATCCATGAGCTTTCTCCAACAGTGTTTCCTGGCTGTCAGAGTCATGTCCTTCGCTTTCCGGCAGCGATGAGTATGATGAATGTGAAGCAAACATCGTCCGACAAGTCGAGGAAGTGAGCAACTTCCTCTCAAGCAAACAACGACCTTCAATTCTGAATCCCGAATCGGACTATACTGCATGTATGTATTCACCCGCAGATATCCCTCGGGTCGTGCTTCGCGCTAACTAGGCTAGGCAGATTATATCCTTGGTTAGTGAATCTTTGTCCACGTTCCTGGATGTGGAGGCGCCGCGCGCGAAATGCCGTTCCGAGACATCGATGGCGACTTCATGTCGATCACTTGGACGTGAGGCGAACAGTAGCGTCTACTGGTCTCGGCGAAATTTTTTGACTTGTTGTTGTTACTTGATGAAGACCAACTACCTACTGATTGATAACAAGAAAATTCTATGTACTATCAAGAAGGTGATTCGATTGATCAATCATTTCATCGTTGAAGAATTTTGCTGGCTGCAGTATGTGGAGTTATACATCACCGGCGATAAAAATTTCGGACCTCTCCTGATATTCTAGAAGAACGAGCCCAAGTCGTGAGAATCTTTCTCTACTTCTCCTCGGTTTCCTCAGTCTCCGAAACACCGTAGACCTTAGTAAAAGAAAATGTCAGCGAACACGTCAAAAGTCTTGTACGGAATTTTTTTTTGTGAAAGGCTTACGGGGTAGAATTGGCGTTTCTCGACGTTCGCGCTCTCTTCTTCGCTCACTCCATATACCTTTTTTTCGAGACAAGATGAGTCTGGGCTGGAGTCTTCGGTTGCAATCACTACTCACGGGATAGAATTGACGTTTCTGAACGTCTTCGTCGTCGACGCCGTCGACGGGGTAGAATTGGCGCTTGGCTTTGTTGTTTTCGTCGACGCCGTATCTGTACCACGTTTAGATAGGGGTTAAACAAGAAGGTGTAACTCACACTGGGTAGAATTGTCGCTTGGCTTTGTCGTTTTCGTCTACGCCGTAGCTATTTGAAGTCAGTCAGCGAGGCAGAATTTTATTACGCAGCAGCAGGATGCGATGCTTGCATACACTGGATAGAATTGGCGTTTGACTTTGTCGTTCTCGTCGACTCCGTATACTGGGTAGAATTGGCGCTTCTCGACTTCTGCATCGTCGGATTCGGAGACGCCGTAGCTGATACGGAAGTTTTAGCTTGGAGAGCAGTGTTTGATGGGGAACGCATTCAAACGCACACTGGGTAGAATTGGCGCTTGCCGATGATCTTCTTGTACTCTGCGTTTGGAGCACTGCGGCTATCGACTGGTGCAGCACCAACGACGCTGGCGCCGACGAGGCCGAGGAGAGTGATTGCGGTCTGGAGCTTCATGTTGTTGAATGCGAGTCTTGATTGAGTCTGGTTTCTGAGAGGTCGAGAGCAGTAGCAGTGTTCAATATGAGTCTACCTATGTAGTCGGTGTTTCGCTGCTTGATATACCGTGAGGTCGCTTGTGTGAACTTCGGGAGTACACATGCCGGGCCCAGTGCGGAGGATATCGTCTGCGTGCAGAGGCGTCTCCACCTTCATCGCATGTACTGCAGGTGATCTTGGGCGTTGGCAAGACTCTTGCGAATCATTATGGACACCGATGCAGACTATTCGCAAACCCGTCAAGTCGGGCTATACTATCCTCTGCCTAGTTCTCACATCTGCCGTCGATAGATCTCCGGCTCTGCAGTCAGAATTTAGAAATCTGTCGCTGCTGCATGTCGCCGATGTGGTTGATGGAAGAGCATGGTAGAAGGCCCGTTTGATTGCGGCATTTCTAAGCACGATATGCTTCTCGACGCAGAGTGTCTCAGACGCTCCTCGTGATCGTCTCGGTGCTGGTCCAGTGTGTGGTGCTTGGGCGGCATTGTCACGGCGGTTGGGAAGAAGGCCTTGCTCCCTACGTCGCTTCTGCAAGTTCTCCGTCGCCATTGACATCTCTCGCCTGCTGCACTCGAGCAAATATGTTATTCAAATCACTCAGCGGTCGGCCACTTGCGACCGCCGTCCTCATCGGCTCTTCGTTGATCCTGTTGCCACTCTCAGTCTGGCTTCTTGTTCAACAGCTCGACCAAAATGCATCGATTGAGTCGCTATTCCGAGCGAGGCATGTTGGCGTTGCAGAAGAGGTAAACGGGTTGGTGCCACAGTGTATGTTTCCGAACCTGCTTGGGTCATGGCTATTGCTGAGCAATCCGTGTAGTCTCAACGCATCCGCGAGTATTCTGGAATGACTCGGCATATGGCCCAACTGAAGATGTGGAGCATATGACCGACGACCAGAAGCAAAAGGTTCTGGACAAGTGGTCGACACTTCAGGCCCGTATGTACCGGTCGAATCTCGATATCGTCGCGCATTGCTGTACTAATGGCTCTTTGCATAGGTGGCTTTGGCTTCGTTCCTGTCCACGAGCCTGAGAAGTACACTTTGCCACCGCCTTTGCAGTACTATGGTCTCGCACCGCCCGACTACTACTATTCCATTAGCGCTTTTCATCAGATTCATTGTCTTGTAAGTCAACGCACCGCCCATTCATGTACGATGCTGATAGTTCCGGAAGGAAATGATCTTGCACGAATACCTGAACCCAACTGTGATGAGCCAGCACTCTCATCACCAGAAACGCAAGGCACACTCACATGAGACGAGTAATGCACACATTATGCACTGTAGGCCTTCCCACGCAGATTGATGAGATTCTTGCTGACTGCCACAGGCTTCGATTACCTTCGACAGGCAATCATGTGCTGCGGAGACACTGCTCTTGAAGGTGCAGACGAATACTCAATTGCAGAAGGCAGAGACAAGGTCGTGATCGGGACCAGTGGCCTTGGCACCACACATCAGTGTAAGGACTGGGATGCGATCAAAGACTACGCCGAGTCGCATGCGAATCCCAAATGGAAGAGACCAAAGGATGGGAGTGACTTGTAGCAGTAAATGCATCTTGTCGTCGTTTGTACTCGTTTCGTCTCTGGTTGCTCATGCTGTCGATAAGCCGGCTTCCTTCAGTCTTGTTCGTCTCCCCTAGGTCTCGGGTAATGCATACAGGCTCTGGTTTGGTTACGGGGAATCTGCTGCAACGAATTAGTGCCTGAATGTCAGCACTCTGTGAAGACGTCTTTAGTATCAATGTGCCCGGTCTGCGCTGGATGCTCGAGTCTGGACCGCTGTCTACAAAGTGAAGACCGCCGCTCGATCTATAGCGTGGAGCTGTTCAATCTCGAGGCCAGATAGTGTAGCGTCCAGTCCATCAGGTGTTGGTTTGAGCTGAAGTCGCCCATACTAGGGAGCTCTAGACCTACTAGCGGTCAAAACTCAAACCCTAAAATCTCTCATTAGCCGTCTACTCGCAGTATATTCGCGCCTCTATTCGCACAATACTTGAGATGTATAGAATATTTTCTATACATTATGCGGTCCATACTATAAGGAATAATGTGTACGAATATCTCTACGAATAGCCGACGAATAGGCGTACTACCTCCCCTTAGGCGCTTCGTATACTAGAATAATTACGTACCTTAGCGAAGCTAGGATCGGGTGGTATAGTGTTTAATTAGTTGTTCGGATACTCGGCATACTAAACCCTAAGACTAAGCTATTACGTGTGCGTAATTCTTTATCTAGCCTTAAGGTCCTTAATAGCCTACCTACAAACTAAGATAACGTATAACCTACGAACAAGCTAGCGAATTTACTATAAATAAGCGAAGAGACCTACCTTTTAATATTAAGAAGGACGTATGCGAATAGTACTACGAACGACCTACGAATAGGTCCATTATGCCTAGAGAGAAAGGTTAGTAAGGCAATTTAAAGAAGCTACTTAATAACGCTGTAAAGTAGAAAGTAAAGGGTTAGATAGGCTTAAAGTAGTATTCTAATGCTTCTACATCTTCTACATAAATTATTTATGTATTCGCTAGCTATTCGTAGTGTCGTTCGGCAGATAATCGATGAATTCATAATCTAAAGGTTGACTTTTGAGTTTTGACCGCTAGTAGGTCTGGAGCTCCGTCTATAGTTCTACCGATGCCAAGCCTGCTGACCTGAGCATGATGTGATGAATCGCGTGTTCACCGAGATTCCGCGTCGAGCTCTGTCGCTCACGAAACCACATCAACATGTAAAGGCACAATGAGCACGCCGAACAAGCGGCGTAAGAAGAATGATCACCAGTCGCCAGCTCAACCTGTGAAGAGCCTAGACTTCTTCTTTGGCAAGCAGCGCGAACGGGAGCATGCCAAGCCGAATGGCACTGCGAATGGCGGGAATGAGGCGGAGGAGCATGTGAGAGTGGCGGAAGAGCATGTGAAAGGGGCGGAAGAGCACGTGAAAGTGGCGGAAGAAAGGTTGACAGATGAAGAATTGGCGCGGAAGCTTCAAGCTCAGTGGGACGAAGAGGAACGACGAGGTCAACACAATGGCGATGGCGATGGCGATGCTGCGAGCACCAAGAAGAACACTCTCTCACTGCAATCAGCGACGGCAGAAGAAGACACCATCTCGCACGATATTCCGTTCGACGAATCGCCGCTCACTTTCGATCCTCAGAAGTATATACCAGACCTCAAGAAGCAATGGACACCAGAAGGGGGCAACTCTACCTATGCCATGCTTACGCATTGCTTCGTGCTGGTGAATAGCACGCAGTCTCGAATCAAGATCGTTGACACTCTCGTCAACCTGCTGCGGACGCTGATCGAGGGAGATCCAGATTCTCTACTGCCTGCTGTTTGGCTTGCTACCAATTCCATCGCTCCGCCGTACATCGATATTGAGCTTGGGCTCGGAGGCTCTGCCATCTCGAAGGCTTTGAAGAAAGTGTGCGGTCTCGACAATTCGAGCCTCAAGACACTATATAATAAGCATGGCGACGCAGGCGATGTCGCTTTCGAAGCGAAGAAGAAGCAATCTTTCACGCTACGTAAGCCGAAACCGCTGACCATCAAAGGCGTGTACGACAGCTTGCGCAAGATTGCAGATGCCAAGGGTCATGGTAGCCAAGTGGCGAAGCAGAGAATTGTGGAAAGACTGGTCCAGGACGCAAGAGGTGCAGAGGAGAGCCGATACGTGGTGCGAACATTGGTGCAGCATCTGCGCATTGGAGCAGTGAAGACGACCATGCTCATTGCGTTGTCGAGAGCCTTCCTCTTGTCGAAGCCACCAGGTGTCGAATATGCGACAAAAGCTACGGCAGAATTGCGAAGGCTAAGTAAGCAGGAGCTCGCGGAAGTATGGGCGCCTGCCGAAGAGCTTGTCAAAGCTTGCTTTGCGAGAAGACCAAATTACAACGATCTGGTGCCAACTCTGCTCGAAGTGGGCATCGATCAGGAGCTGCTCGTGCGATGCGGTTTGGCGTTGCACATCCCTCTACGGCCCATGCTGGGAGGCATCACCCGCGACATGGTGGAGATGCTGACCAAACTCCAAGGACGAGACTTCAGCTGCGAGTTCAAGTATGATGGCCAACGCGCACAGGTGCACTGCGATGCCAACGGCAAAGTCACCATCTTCTCGCGGCATCTGGAGGTGATGACCGACAAATATCCCGACCTGGTTGCCCTTGTGCCCAAGATCCGCGGTGAAAGTGTGAGTAGCTTCATACTCGAAGGCGAAGTTGTGGCAGTCGACCGTGAAAGTGGCGATCTTAAGCCATTCCAGATTCTTGCAAATCGCGCGCGCAAGGACGTGGTGATTCAGAGCGTCACTGTGGACGTCTGTCTTTTTGCTTTCGATCTTATGTACTTGAACGGCGAAGAACTCTTAGATCGACCATTTCGCGAACGAAGAAGTCTGCTTCGAAGCCTCTTTGTAGAGATTCCAAACCATTTTACCTGGGTCAAAAGCTTGGATGCGACTTCTGAAGACGGCGAGGTGGTCAGTGAATTCTTCAAGCAAGCGACCGACATCAAATGCGAGGGCATCATGGTGAAGGTGCTTGACAATCTACCAAACCCTGATCTCCAGACCGAGATGGACGTGGATGCTGAGACTATTGTTCCAGCCAGAACAGATCGCGCGCCTGCGAAGGGCAAGACAGGCAAAAAGTCGAAGAAGGCTACCAGTACTTCAAAAGACACAGTTGATGGCGGTGCGGCCGAAGAGAAGAAGGGAGGACGCAGAAAGGCACTGCTCTCGACCTACGAACCTGACAAGAGACTGGACTCTTGGCTGAAGGTCAAAAAGGATTACAACACCCAGACCGACACGATTGACCTTATTCCAGTTGGTGGCTGGCATGGTCAAGGTCGAAAGAATGCCTGGTGGTCGCCAATTCTGCTCGCGTGCAGGAATCCCGAGAACGGCACACTCGAAGTGGTGACAAAATGCATCAGTGGTTTCACGGATGCTTTCTACAAAGCAAATCGAGCCAGATACGACCCAGACTTTGAAGACGAGGACGGCGTACCAGTCGGGAAGAACACCCTCTCGGACCGACCTAGCTATGTCGAATATGCGGGCACGCCAGACGTTTGGTTTGAGCCGCAGGAAGTGTGGGAGATGATTTTTGCGGACATCACGCTTTCGCCGACGTATACTGCTGCTATCGGACTTGTCAGCGAGGATAGAGGGCTTTCTATGCGCTTTCCGCGATTCTTGAAAGTTCGCGAGGATAAATCGATTGAGGAGGCGAGCACGAATGAATTCTTGGCTGAATTATATCGCAAGCAGATTGCGAAGGCGCCGGAAAAGGCGAAGGAAGTGGTCGTTGAGGATGACCTGTACGACGATGGCTGAAGATCGACCGCATGTTACGACGGAAGTTCTGCGAAGCTCGCTCGTCTTCTGCATCTTGCTCCCTTCGATTATTAGGGAAACAGTGCAACGTCTGTACAGCGCTCCAGATCTCACCGCAGAAGATGTCATCATCACGTCTGCTTCCATTTCTGCAAATTACCTTATCCTTGATACCATCGTCAAAGCGGGCGACTCCACCGAGAGGTCTTGTTCCTGCAGACACGACTCGTGAGGTTGAAAGGAANNNGGGGGGGGGGGGGGGGGGGGGGGGGGGGGGGTTCATTGTACCACCACAGACCAGCCCGGAACAACATGCATGAACGGGGTCGGAAAATACACTCTGTGGGGCCCCAGTGTGCTAACAGGTGTCGGTCTTCAAGTTAATAAGCTGCAACTGCGGGAACGGATGAACGACCGTGAAATGACAATCGAGGCGAATCCACTCTCGTGGCCCGGGGTTCAGCCTGGAGTTTGCGAACATGTCAGATTAGTTCAGCCAGGCTAAACTAGCGGAACGAGTACCAAACATAGCGATTCTGCAACCTCAAAGCGCAAGCGACTCTATCATGCAGCGATATCTGCTGTCGTGTCCCCTTAACAAAGTCCTTGGTTAAGTCCGAAGAACGGGAGTAGAGCAAGAATTGCAGTCAAAAGAGTGCACGGCTTCAAAGCGCGCTGTTCTGTGCAATCAGATTGCTTAGTCCAGCGAGAATCCTAGTTTTGCCGACGAACTTCGTTCAGCAACGTGTTTCCACAGGGGATGGTGCTGCTTCTTCTCCAGAACTCAACCCTTGTCGACTCATACAGTCGACACAAGCGACTAGGAGCGATGTTCCTAATCAAGGCATGGACACTGGGGAATCTGGGGTAGTAGCACAAATGGCGTTGCAGTGCACATATACAAGACGAGATCCACCATGCCGGACCCCAAACCCTTCTCTGGAATTCTTTTGATCTTTTCTTCAGATTCTTTGCCCATCATGGATCACGAGAAGTCTTCTGCAAACTCCAGCTCGGATCCAGCCATTGCCCATATTGAAGAAGCCGGCAAGCATGGACGAGACGTCACCGACCCTTCGTACGTCGACCACCGCATGGACGACGATCGAGCAGACGAAGCCAAGGGACGAAATGCAGACAAGATTGATAAGAGCTATTGGCTTTCTGTGAACTTCATTGGAACGCTCTTTGCCATCGGCATGGCTTTTATGGGCGGCATTGGAGGTGAGTTGCTCAGGAGCAGTGTCAATGCTCGAGCGTCTATATTGATTGCAATCCATAGGCTACGGTCTCATCGCTCCCGTTCTCAGCGAAATCAACGCAGAAATCGGTCCTGATCCCAATATCAACTGGGTACCACTCTGCAATCTATGCGGCGGAGCAGTTTTCTTCCTCCTGGTGGGACAGCTTTCGGACATCTTTGGTCGTCGATGGTTCTTCATTATCGGTTCTGCAATTGCATTGGTCGGATCGATTATTGGAGCAACTGCGCAGAGCGTGAACCAATTGATCGTTTCCCAAGTGTTCATCGGAATTGCTGTGGCCTTCCAACAGTCCTTCTTTTGGGTTGTTGCTGAGATCGTCCCTATGAAGTATCGGTATCTCGCGAATGGGTACTGTTATGTGATGACTACGCCGACAAGTCCTTTGGCTGCTCGCGTGGCTTTCAGCTTTCAGACGTATCCGGGGAAATGGCGGAACAGGTGAGCAGGATACCGAAGTTTTCTGAGAGAACCCATGCTTATTTGGTCGCTCTAGCTACTACTTCCTCTGCGCCATCAACGTGACTAGCATTCTCGCTTGGTACCTGTTCTACCATCCACCAACCTTCAGCATGTTGCATCGAAAGAAGATTGCCAAGGACCTCTTCATCCACTTTGACTGGATAGGTCTCCTGCTCTATACTGGAGGAATGGTCATCTTTATCTTTGGCTTGAATTGGGGAGGCGTGCTCTATCCTTGGAACTCTCCACAAGTTATTGCCACCTGCGTAGTAGGAGGTGTCACATTGTTCGGGATCCTGCCGGCATACGAAATCTTGATCAAAAAGCGCGGCAAAGAGCCTTATCTGCCACTTCACTTATTCACTAATATCCGCTTCCAATCAGCGGCTTGGAACACGGGCATTGGCGCATGCGTCTACTACGGCTTTGCTTTGGTCGTGCCGCAGGTCGTCACGACTTTATGGTATGGCCGCGGAGAAATCAGCGAGTACGACATCGGCACGCTCGCAGGTCTGACCGGCATGGCATTCGTGTTCGCTCAGATGTGTCACGGTATCATCGTGTGGTTCACCGGGCCGAAATGGGCCATGATCGGCTCGTCCATCATCGCTGCAGCACTTCTCACCGCATGCGCCGCCGATCTCGACAACCGACCTCTCACTATCGGCTTGCTAGTGCCTGGTGCCTACGCCATGGGTATCGTCGAGGCCGTCTCAATCACAACATCCACATTCCCCCTCAGATCACAAGAAGAAATCGGGCAAGGCGGCGGCTTATCTGGATCAACACGAAACTTCACTTCTGCCATCGCCGTCGCCGTGTACACAGCAACGCTCAACAATCGTCTCATCGCCACTATCCCCCAATATGTCTACCCCGTAGCTCGCCAGCTCGGTTTGTCGGAGATCTCTTTCCCTGCACTAGCCATGGCGTTGCAGGGAAAAGGCTCCTATACAGCGGTCACCGGCATTACGCCAGAGATTCAGACCGCTTTGCAGGAACCTTATAGGCGGGCGTTCAAGCACGCTGCTAGTACTGTGTTCCTGGTCTCTTTGGCTTTTTCTGGTACTGCGGTCATTTTGGCGTTCTTTACGACGGGTAATGATAAGTCGACGGAGAATTATGTGGCTGGTGCGCTGCATACGGATAAGGAGGAGAAGCGGTATCGTGAGACGCATGCTGGTAAGTAGGTTGGGGTTTGCGAGGGACGAAGCGCAGACTATATAAGTTCTTCTTATATACAACGCCTTAACATCATGAATCGACAAATTCTCGTGGAGCTGGTTTGAATCCCAAGCTTTCAGCACGAGACAACGTTCTGCATCACGCCAAGATAGTCATCAAGGAAAGCATACCGGCAAGACTCGTTGGTCGCCATGCCAACCCATATCACCAGCACGACGACAAAAGCCTCCTCCGCTCATCATATCCCGGTCGGCAGGCAGTCCTCATACAACCAAGCTCCGATGTTCATGATGCTGCTGCATCGTCGAAAATTGTCAACCTCCTGCGACACCCTTCGCCGATCCCCAGCCAGCGGTACCGTGATCTCGCCGACGTGATCAATACCCACATTCTGCCCACCGATCAGCACCTGCTCTGTACAGCTGGATCTTCTTCGCTATCTGCGCGTTACGCTATCGTGGTCAGTCAACTGCTCTGTACATACAGACGCTCTGCACGGAAAGATCGTCCACTGAGAACGAGGGGTCTGTTGTGAACGTGTATTGATCTGACTACTCCATGGTGTCGATCTGCGATCGCAACAATACAACTACATCGTGCTCGCTTCCTGATCGCCCTGCAACTCGCTATGCAAGCCTTATCACCAGTCACTGGCACCTGTGGCACGTATCGTCAAGGACCGCAACTGCTTCGGCGCCGAAAGCTCTGATGTCCTCCTCGCTGACCTGTTGTGCTGCTACCATCGTCGCCTCCTCACCGGCATACTGCTTCTCTAACTAGCCCTGACTCTTCGCAGCCGCAACCTTCTTCTCCTTCGCGATCATAGCCATCATGTCTCGAATGCTCTGCTTTTGTGCATCGGTGATGCTCTCGCCGTAGTACTTTGAGAATGGCGGAAAGTCATACGGATTCTCGAGAATCAAGCGCTCAGCCGCCTCAAGCTGTTCAGGCTTCCAAACGAACGTGGGGTGGTCGAGATCATCGATGGTGAAGCCGGTCTCGAAGCGGCTCCCCTTACGGCTGAGGTAGTCATGTGTGTAGATGAATGCATTGTCGGGCATCTCATGTCCCTCTTCATCTTTTCGAGGAGCCTTGCGAGACTTGGTGCTCTTTGGTGGATCTGGGATTGGCGAGGCGGGCTGAGTTGCTTTCTGCTCAGCTGCTTTAGCCTCTCGAAGCTGCTTCAGCTCGTGCGGCTGAAGAAACTTGGCACCGACCAGCAGACCGATCGCCTGCCATCGAGTCAAGAAAACACAGGCGCGCGCGTTGCTGTTCATGAATCCCCAGGAGCTGCGATTACCTCTCGTGATCATGACATCGCCGATGACCATATGCTTCTCTCTGCCGATGAAGTTGTCGGTAGTGCTCGTCACGGGCAGGTGGCCCATTGTCCAGTTGCGCTCGTGCTGCAACTTGCGCAGCAGGCGGTTTAATTCGGTAATCTCGAGGTTGTAGCATGCCTGGACTGCAACCATTTCCGATGTCCTATCACCATAGCACGGGATGACCCACTTCTCCAGGATGTGCACGATGTACTTGATGTTGGTGAAGTTCAAACGCGAAGTACCGAAATTGTCATGCCGAACGTCACCATTGACGACCGCCCAGTTGAAGCGTGATTGAATGGGCAAGGGATCGTCGAAGCCATTGATGCCAAGCATCATCTTCTTCTCAGCTTCGTTCAGAGCGTACTCTGGTCCCTGAATATCCATGTGCGGGTAGAAAAAGGACTTCGCCGGCGTGAATAGCACCTCGTGAGTGCGGCTCTGGGTGGTGAGCTCGGAGACTGGGAAATGAGCATTAGACCACCGCTTGAAGAGTGACTGCTGGATCGTCTCGTAAAATTCGTTTACGAGCGCTTCTTCGCTGCCAGTCCTCTTGTCCTTGAGGAGTGAAGCGAACTTCGGACGGCCCAATTGCTGCACATCGCCATACAGACAGTGGGAGACGATGTTGGCACGGATCTTGACGTGAACACCAAGAGTTCCAGCTTCGTCTGATTGTGTTGCCTCATCATGCTCAACGAAGGTGACTTTGCTTGGGTCCTGGGCGAAGTTCTGGGAAATCTCAGACGATGTAATGAGATTGTCGACGGTTGAGATGATCAACGATGCTGATCGGATAACATCTGCACGGCACACAGAGATGACCTTCTTGACTTGGTTGATACGAGTCTGCGTCCAATACCGAGTGGTCTTTGGCGGTGCGACATTCATAGGAGCTTTCTCGCTATCCTGGGGCGTGGTTGGTGTAGATGTGACGCTGGAGGCAGCATTCTCATCGGCAGGCGACTCATCATTATCATTGCTGTCATCAACAGAGATCTCTTGCTCAGAATTGAGGGGATGCTCTGCAACCTCGGCGAGGAATTTACGAAGCTCGCCATAAGAATTCAGATATGGGCCATCCTCGATGAGCTGAACTGCGGCGTTTTCGTAGTTCTCGTCATTCTTCGCGGCGTCGTCCATGGCTTCCAACATATGACCTTCGATGGTATACTGATACATTTCATACCGAGCTCGATTCTTGGATCGCATTTGAGCGTTGATGTGGAGGAGCTCCGCCGTGGCTTCAGGCGAGACGTCGGAGAAGGCGTCCTCCTCGAACTTGCCTCTATTGATGATCTCAGTCAGAGAGCCTTGCTTGGCGAAGGCGCGCAGAGGCTTGAACCCAGACTTCTCCAGCTCTGGGTAATTCTTCATGCTCTTGACAATATTCTGCAGATGACCGTTGCAGACAGCATTGCGCTCCGACATCAAGATAACATTCTGGCCAGCTTTCACTAAGCAGAGCGCCTTGTGGGTCAGCATAGTCGTCTTGCCAGAGCCACCAATGCCCTGCACGAGTTGAAATCCACGCTCGGTGTCCTGGGCTTTTCGCACGGCGTCGTACTGCGACTCGTGCCATGATTTGCCGGGAGGACCATCACAGAATTCTTGATAGACCTTGGCACCAGCGCCGCCAGCGATCTTCGAGAAAGGATCGACGCTGTGGCTACGATGCTTGTCACCCTCATAGTTGACAACGGGCCATAGCTTGCGGTACACATTATCTGGCTTGTTAGGGTCGGATACCTTGCAGATGATGTCCATCTTCGCCTTCGCCAGCTTTGAGTTGTGCTCGATCTTCAAAGAGGCTCGGAAGAAGTTGGCCTTGGCGAAGCCATTCTTGAAGACAGCGGCGACCGGCAGAACCGCTTCAGCATACTTGCCTGACAGGTAGAATACCTGGTTGCCTTCAATCTCGAGACTGCTATGGCCAGACACCATTTCAACTCGGGTATTGCCAGCACTGCCTGGGATCTGGACAAATGCAACGGCGCGCGTATTGCTGGGGATATTGACGAAGTCGTTGTCGGACAGACCAAGACGAGGCGTCTGCGCCCACTTGACGGAAGCAATGACGACTGATGACTGGCCTTCGAGCTTGTGAAAGCCGATGAGATGATCGTCAACCGAGACAGCCGCGGTCCGGTTCTTCTCCTCTGCGTAGTTCATATCCAAACCATATCCGTGCATCACAGCATACTCAGAACTGTCCTTGAACACCATAGGAGGAACGTGGCGAATGATGGGCATTTGTGGCTTCGTGGAGGCGATTGCGTGTCGACTCAGCATCATGCCAAATTGAATCTCAGGATCGAAGGCGTCCTTGTCTCGCAGATAAGAAGACCACATATTCTTGGAGAACATGGGGTTCTCTGCATGGCCGCCAGGAAAGTACGACTGAAGTTCTTGCAGCTGATAGTAAGGACGCCCGCTCGCTGCTTGCTTCCCAATCTCCTTGGCGTACGGGTACAATCGGAAGACAAGGTCATGAGAACCATCTTTTGGCTCACGGCAGTTGCGCACGAACTCCAAGAAGGACTTCTCTTGATGGTTCAGCCCGAGGCCGGTATCTTTCTTGACACCTCCAACTTTCTTGAAGCTCAATGACGGCTCCAAATTCTGCGTCAGAGCATAGCTAGACGTGAACTTTAGCTCGAGATATGGCTTGTCCTCAGGCACCCACTTGCATGAGAAGTTTGAAATGGCGGACGTGGGTTGACCAGTGTCGCGATGATGCAAGCGGCCGAATGGGAACATGAGCACACCATCGTGGTTCTTGGTGCCACCCTTCGGGCCCTGGCGACGGAAGGTGTATGCGAACTTGAGACAGGGAGCGTAGCCGATCTTCGAGAGTCGGAACGAAAGACCGACGACGTAGGCAGATTCGACCGGCGACGTGGGATCAGGCATGAATGGGAGCATGCCATATTCTGTCATTGCGCATGCCGGAGAGTAATATGTATTCTCCATGGCTGCAGGCTTGTCTTCCTTCTCAGTTGAAAGCCGCACAAATTTGGTCTTCTGGTGCTGGGCGAGATTGTCGCGAAACTCGACCCACTCAGGGGCGGTGACCTGCAACGGCTCCAGCAGAATGTCAACTCCATCGAATGACACAACCTGAGCCTCGGAGCTGGCGGCGGCCTCCTTCGCTTGCGAACGATCGTGGGCTCGAGATTCTTGAGTCGTGGTGGGCAGTTTACCGGTGCGGAGCAGGAAGTCGTAGAAGACGTCGTCCTTGAGACATCCAGAATGGAAATTACAAACGTGCACTGCTGGGATGATATCCTTGTGGGTGAGGAGTGGATCTGTATCCTGGGCGAATGCGTCAGGCGCGAGGGCGTAGCCCTTCTTGGCAGCGGTCGACTCGCGCTCCGAAGGATCACGACTGTAGAAGACAGGCTGCAGATTACCATCGGGGCAGCGACGAAGAACCACAACCTTTGCGGGCTGTGTGTTGAGATGCTCGCGAATCAATCGAGCAGAGGTCGGCGTGCCGTCCGCTTCATACTCTGTCATGACGACATCGCACTCAGAATCCGGATCGATGAGCGAGACCAGAGCTGCAACCTCGAAATCAGAAGGAGTGTCGGATTGAAAGAGACTGTCAGCTTCCTCGGCAGAGAGAATGCATTCGTCTGTGAGCTGTTGAAGATAGTGGCTGAGCCTAGACTCAGGGTCATCGAGGTAGAAGAGAGCAGTGGCGAGCGGGTCAATGTACCCAACAGCCTTGCACTTGATAGCGTACAAGCATTCGCGCTGGGAAAACTTGGCATCATCCCCGATCGTCTTAGCTGCTACTGCCATTGCAATTGCAACGTGAGAAGAAGACTCGTACGTGTCGGTGCCAAGGGCGAAGACATGATTCGGCCGCTCGTTCTTGATGTTCGTGCAGTAGATGATGCGATGCAGCAAGTCTGCATCTGGCATCGATGTTGATTGCTCGTAAAGGCGAGCGACGTCGGCGAAGTCATCGAAGGTCAACTGCTCAAGGACATCGTCATCAGTCGACTGCTCACTGCCTTCAGTTCCGGCGGCAGCAGCTGCATCTGAGTCCTCTGCGGTTGAGTCTGCAGCGACAGGTGTGGCCGGACGGGAGAAGTTATTGGTCCAAGCCGGAGATGGAGAGCGGGAGTCTGGCTTGCTAGACGGTGGCAAGAGACGCGTCAAGTCCTGCTCTTCTTCGTAGTTGGTCCACTCAGCGTTGCCGGGCGGATCACGGTCTTCCTCGCTGCCGTGATCAGAGGGAGATGGTGCACGATCAGGACCACGCCAGTCGTGTGGGAGATGCTCGACGCGGTGCTCATCAGCAACCTTGCTTGGAGATGGAGACAAGGCGCGCCGCTCAGAACGAGTGGGTGAGGCGATGCTCGAGCGCTGCGACCGACTGCCACGACGGCTTGAAGGCCGCGAGGTGTTGCGCAGGCTAGCGCGATGGCTGTGGACATTTGGATCGTCAGGAGCCGCCATGACTGACTGCGTAGGATCACAGTGGATTGATCTGTCAGAAGATGCGGTCAGCGATTGAACTCAGGTCAGATTCTGATGGCGCCGATAGGCGGGCACAAACCTTGCGGCGGCGGCGGCGACGGCGACGGTAATATGGTGTGAGTTGATGAAGGGATGGTACGGAGTAGCGTTTGCGGTGAAGAAGGAAGTGGGAGGGGAGGGGATGGGGAGGGGAGGGTGGTGGTGGTGTGTATGTATGTGTGTGTGTGTGTGTGTATAATACCAGTCTTGAGGACGGTCGAAGAGCGAAAGAGGGTGGCGGCGCGCAATTAAAAATTTTATACCGTTGACGGTCCAAGCTTCGGAACGCATCCGAACAGGCAGGAGCAGACGAAAGTATTAGGCAATCACGTACAGCAGAGCCTCCTGAAGAATCGCATCAACCATTTAACAGCCCTGATTGGCCACGTCTCGACAATAGCAGCAAAAAGCTCACCTGCAACGTTTCAGATGTGATTCCACACAGCTTTCGGACCGCTTACAGGAAGTAACAAGCGATTATAAGGCGTCTGTGGTGTTCAGGTGCCTTCGAGTGGGTGCAGGGCCGGACTTTGCAACCTGGGCAGAGGCGAGGAAGCTGTCTCCATAGCAAAGAATGCTCTGGATATGGAAGTAATTCTAATCACCCTTCTACCTGACTTGGTGGCCGTGTGGACGCATCCTCCCGGCTGTGCGTCTTCTGGACCGAATTCACAGCAATTGCTGTTGGAGCATCATGGACATCTTCAACTTGGATGCAGGCCTGGCAGTATTTGCTGCTCATGACCTTTCAGCAACGTCAGAAGCACTTTCAAAAGTGGTGTTTGATCCGCTGTGTTCGGGGTTCGCCAGCTGAAAAGCCCTCTGGTTCTGGTACGATAGATGTGTTTGGAGCACTATGACCAGTGTCAGAACAAAGGACGTGTGGTTATCTTTGTTTCGGAGATGTATACATTACCAAGGACACAATTATCATTGAGCTATTCTAATTATCAGGATGCGACTGTCTTTCACCGGGGTGCCAGTGCGATTGTGCGCGCATCGCGTGTAGCAATAGATGCACAGTGCACGCGTCTGTCGGTAAACGAGTGAACGACATGAAGTTGAAGTTGCGAGTTCCCGCTAGGGACGGCATATCCCTGAGCCTGTACGTAGGCTATTTTTGTGAAACGGAGTCGACTCCGCGATCCATACAAAGATGCTGATGGTCTTTCAACCCGCGTCACAGGGTGAGTACACCACGGTGGACACATAGGAACAGGTCTGATTGCCATTCGAGCGACCAATGGCATTCGAATTGCTTTGCGTCCTGGAAACTTCGAGCGGAGCACTCTGCTCAGCATCAGCATCAAATACAACCATCTCGTTTCACTGCGCTGGGTCGAAAGATTGTTCTACTATGCGAGGCTACTCGTATTTCGAGGATTTTGTTCGTCTTTTGCGCAACTGTCACTACGTCACCGCTTCGACCGACGACTCTTTTGCAGGTCAGCGAAACATCAATGTCGTTGTTCTTGGTCACAGTACCCGTTTACGCCGGCGAATTGACCGACAATTGTCAGCTGCGAATCAAGTAAGTATGCTCTGATCAGCTCGAGCGGCTCTCGAAAGTGCTCTTCCATATCGGCTGGGAAGTAGGCGCGAAGATGAAGTGTTTGCCAGATTTCTCCTGGCGAAACTTCGATCGTCCGCAAGTAAATAGCGATCGACACCGCACTGCTTCCTTACTCCCGCAACAACCTCGAATTTGAGTCGGGATCCGATGCCATCTTCTTCGCAACCCACTACGTCAGAGAGAAATGCGATAGAAGTAGCGAAGCGGTGGGATGGCGAGGGTTTTGGTGCTGCAAGTTCGGCCGCTTCCTGCTCCTCGGCTCAGATGCCCTGGGCCATAGTCTATTTAGCTGTGCCTCCGGACCCTGTCAGTTGGTCGAATCGACACACGACTGTCGGTTTCCAGATGCGGGAACGCTAGCAAGGCTGACGATGTATAATATTTCGATGTAGATAAATAGGATCCAATAGGATCCAAATCAGAAGACTTGATCAACGCAAAGGGGGAAGGGTGATCGTTGATTCTGCACCTGGAGGTAGAATGCCGTGAGGGGTAGCGAAAAAGGACCTGAAGTGCTTGCCCGCTCTACCATTAGAAGCAAATGTTTGATGTTCCAAACTCTGAGATGGGAGATGTCTAACAGAACGCCGATGCTATGCAAAAGTTCTACCTGTAGCAAAGTCAGCAAACAGAGCAAGCAAAACATACCCTGTCCCTTACTACTCAGGTCCCTCGCGGAGAAGGCTTCATGTACTCGGCGTCATTCTCCTTGTTGTCCGCTCTCGCCTCTTCAAGCATCTGATCTATACCTCGCTCCTTCAAGGCTTTCTATACAATGGAATCAGCATGCCGAAGTCGTGATCTGCACGCACAGCTTGCAGAGTGGTGGCAAACAAGGCTCAGACTTACGCCAAGACACTCTTTGTACTGTTTGAACAAAGGCTCGCATTCATCGTTCTTTGCTGTACCTCGCAGGAACTCTACAGCAGTGTCAGAGCCCAGTACGCTTCCATGGCAGTAATCTTGGCATGCAGTACTGGCTTACTTTCTGAGTACCATTTGAGGAAGCATGTATCGTATCGTCTGAGCAGGTAACATCAGCATTGCGAGACTTTACGCCATGGAGTTCTCAAACTCACTCTTTCACCTCATTGCATTCGGGCGCCAAGGAAGCTGACATAGTGGTACTTGACGATGAAAAGCAGCATAAGTTCGCGAATGGACGGCGAGGTCAGGCCAAATCCGAGACCGAACCAACCTGAGGCAGCATTCCTCGGCTGACTTTCCTCCTTTCAGCGACACGACTTTTCCAGAAATCGAACACGCGTCGAAGCTCCAAGAAACTATATACCGACCGCATTTGAAGCACTTCACTTACAGATCTGTACCCAGCGCACTGCCTGAAGCTTAAGAGACTACTAGCCGGATCGAGAAGAGTCAAGTAAAGGACTTCCACCATGTCATTCGGCGGGCAGACGCCAACAATCATCGTCCTCAAAGAGGGTAGGCAGAAATGAAAATGGGGCAGCCAGAATGCATAGGCTGATTTTGCACAGGAACGGATCAGTCACAGGGTCGCGGACAGATAGTATCAAATATCAACGCCTGTCTGGCAGTCCAGTCAACCATTAAGAGCACATTAGGTCCTTACGGCGGTGACCTGCTTCTGGTCGATGAGAATGGCAAGCAGACAATCACGAACGATGGCGCAACAGTCATGAAGCTTCTCGACATCGTGCACCCGGCGGCTCGAATCCTCACAGACATTGCGCGATCACAAGATGCAGAGGTCGGAGATGGAACCACATCGGTCGTGGTTCTGGCAGGAGAAGTTTTGAAGGAGATCAAGGAGCACGTTGAGCAGGGCGTGAGCAGCCAAGTGATCATCAAGGGCTTACGGAGAGCCGGTACAATGGCTGTGAACAAGATCAAGGAAATTGCAGTCAGCACGAGCGAAGGCAACCAGCGGGAAACACTCAGAAAATTGGCTGCAACTGCCATGAGCAGCAAGCTCATTCACCGCAACGCTGACTTCTTCACCAAGATGGTTGTTGATGCAGTGCTATCCCTGGATCAGGATGACTTGAACGAGAAGCTCATTGGTATCAAGAAGATTACCGGTGGTGCACTGCAAGACTCGCTGTTCGTGAATGGTGTTGCTTTCAAGAAGACGTTCTCATACGCTGGATTCGAGCAGCAACCGAAGTCTTTCAAGAATCCAAAGATTGTGTGCTTGAATGTCGAGTTGGAACTGAAGAGCGAGAAGGACAACGCGGAAGTGCGCGTGGAGCAGGTGTCAGAATACCAGGCAATCGTGGACGCAGAGTGGAAGATCATCTACGACAAGATGGAGGCGCTTTACCAGACTGGCGCAAAGGTGGTGCTTTCGAAGCTTCCAATTGGAGATCTCGCAACACAATACTTCGCTGACCGCGACGTCTTCTGCGCTGGTCGCGTATCGTCAGACGACCTCGAGCGCGTGTGTCAAGCGACAGGCGCCAGCGTGCAATCAACCTGCTCCGACATCCAGCCACATCATCTTGGTACCTGCGAAATCTTCGAAGAGCGCCAGATAGGAAGTGAACGATTCAACTTCTTTGAGGGCTGCCCAGGTGCCAAGACCTGCACACTTGTGCTTCGTGGCGGTGCCGAGCAGTTTATTGCGGAAGTTGAGCGGAGTCTCCACGATGCTATCATGATTGTGAAGCGAGCGATCAAGAACCAGACTATCGTTGCAGGTGGTGGCGCATGCGAGATGGAGGTCTCAGCATATCTGCACGGCTTCGCAGATAAGAATGTGCCCCACAAGCAGCAGAGTATCATCAAGGCCTTTGCCAAGGCATTGGAGGTCATTCCGAGACAGCTATGCGACAACGCCGGATTCGACGCGACGGATATCCTCAACAGACTCCGGGTAGAGCACCGGAAAGGCAACACGTGGGCAGGTGTCGACTTCGATCATGAGGGCATCCGGGATAACCTCGAAGCTTTCGTATGGGAACCAGCACTTGTCAAGATTAATGCCATTCAAGCTGCCATCGAAGCTAGCTGCTTGATCCTGAGCGTGGACGAGACGATCAAGAACCAGGAGTCACAGCAGCCGCAAGCCCCAACGAGAGGCCTGCCGCCTGGAGCAGCACAGCGAGCGATGCGAGGCAGAGGGCGCGGCATGCCAATGCGTGGAAGATAATGGAAGTCATGAAAGATAATTTGAAAGAGCAGTGACGTGTAAATTTTGTGCGTAGCCTGCGGGCGCCAAAGCTGTAATAGATGGATGCCCAAAGAAGAGGTCTCCAGGACCATGTTCGCGCCCGGTACCTTCTCTCTGCTTCTCTCGCATATATGCATTCTCACTTCCTGGCCTGAATGACTGACGTGCGAGCAGACCGGGTATTTCCAAAGCCATGGCCGGGGTTTTCTGCAGCGCTTTGCAAACCCTTCACTCCATCATTTCCTCGTAAGCTCTCTGAGCAGGCTCGCCGTCGAGGAGGATCGCATGACCAACGTACTCTCCTTGCTTGTCGAAAACCTCTCCTTTCTCCCCGACGGTGGCGCCGACCGCAAGATCTAGATCGCCACAGCAGAGCTTGCCGATGGGCTTGCCTTCATAGTCAAGGATTTTGCCCTGGCTGTTGACACGGTAGCCTTTAAGGATTCGAAGCTCGTGATACTTCTATGTTTGGATCTATGATCAGTCCGCGATCTAAGCTAGTCTGGGGTCTCATACCAATGCGAGGATGTGATCTTTGAATTCCTCCAGCGCGTCTGCGAGATCGTCCATGCCCAGCTGCTGGAAAAGCTGGTCCTCTCGCATGATGTCGAGCGCGGCTTGGTCTGGCGTTAGAGGCTCCTTTTCGAGCTCTTCGAGTTCTTGCTTGACTGCGGCGTGGGATGATAGTTCCGCCTCTTGATCACGAAGGGCTTTGAGTATCTCTACGACAGTGTCGCGCGCTTGTGAAGCGGTTTCTGGAGTTGCCATGGTGTCGCTGGGGATTTTGTTGTTGGTGCTGAGCAGGTTGCAAGAGTGGATAAGAGGTGTTGTAAAAGGCAGGGCAGGTTGTAAGAGTGGACAAGTGATGTTGTAAAAGGCAGAGCAGGTTGCAAGAGTGGACAAGTGAAGTTGTAAAAGGCAGAGCATCGAGGACGAAGTGAGGCACAATAAACGAATCGCGCGCGTCACGTGGAAGTGAGAAATTTCACTTCATTGTTGGCTATTGACCAAGCTCGAAGCTTGACACAATTGGAACAACAACACCACTACTGCGGCGGAAGTATCATAATTGGGGTCTCACCATCGAGTGACCACCGAACATGGCCAGCGCATCGAGTATACGACAGCCATATGCTGACTTGGGAGAGTGAGTACTGGCAGAGCCCCGAAGACGTTCCTCGATTTGACTAACAATACTCCGTACAATCAGCGCAACGGAGGAGCTTGTCACCATCACAGCAAGCAACCGTACCACTACATCTCACCACTGCGTCAAGCGCAAGCTCCTCTGCGAGACGTCAAGGTGGTTCAGAGATGCATTGAAGGACGAAGCAGTCTCGCATGTGCAGATTCCCAAACACTTGGATTGCCACGAGTGCATCAAGCATTACATTCATTGGCTCAACACAGGAAAACTTGCCACAATGGACCCTCCCGCTTCTGTTTGCCCGAGCCTCGCCTCAGACAAGGAATACACGCTGCTCGGTGGACTTTGGTATTTTGGAGACGATTATGGCATACCAGGACTTCAAGATGCCGCAATCAGCGCGGTTCTTGCCAAAATGGAGTCCAGTAAGGCCGCAAGTGGGCTTGACTTGCCTGGCGGAACCTGCATAAATTTTGTTTACCACCCAAGCGCGGATTTGAGCAATCCTCGAACACCATTTAACAAATTGCAAGAGACTCTGGTTGAGATGTACGCAACGCAGGATAGCGTAAGACAGCTTGAGCAGATGAATGGGAAGGTCTCAGCCTACTTTCTCGCCGACTTGTGCAAGCGACAGAACGCTCTGCTACGAGCTCCACGCCCAGATCGAAAGCGACTGGCAGAAGACAACGCATGCGCCTTCCATCAGCACGGAACTCAGGAGCTTTGCGGTGCTGGAGGCCCGGCGGCGAAGAAACAGCGAAGGAAGTAAGGCAGGAGCATCCAGGCGGACTAGCCCAGCATCATCATCAAGTACTACAACTCAGCGACTATGGCTTGAAGACCAAGCTTGCTCGGTGTCCGAATTCTCGGCATGAAGGACTTGGGAATAGCCTCGCTATCACAAGCTTGACCTCACTTCCTTGGGCCATCTAATACATTGGCAAGCGATTCGGTGCTTTAAAAGGTTATCTTTGGTCTAGCATGACCTCATCAAATAACATTAACATTGGCTTCAAATACATGCTCCAACTTAGCCTTAGGCGGTAACGTATACATCGAGGCCGACATGGCAGGCACCAACGATCCTCGCACAGATGCAGCTGATCTGACAATCTATGTGTTCGCGTTACGGCTGCATTGCCACATGTACCAAGATACTTGAACAGGTTCACCGGTGACTCTGTGCTGATCGTAGTCATCGCTCTGCTTTCGTCACCAGGCATAGAAATACGAGCTCCAGCAACGAAAAAAGCAGAAACTAATCAAAGAAGCCCGCATGCAACGCGATCTCAATCATCGCCTTACACAGTACATCGATCGAGATACCCTCGAGCAAAGCTCCAAATGGCTGTAAGTAGCGCTTCTGATCCACTGCAGGATATCGAAGAATTTTCCCCTGGCGATGGGATTCTTGTGTAGAAAGAAACACCGGTCATAGGCGTCTATCTGAATACCAGCTGTACCAGCCCGCAGGAATTGAACCGCTACCTCAAATGGCTCTCTCTACTTCTGACCAAGCGCCCACAGCAAAATATCGAAATATTCGAGGGTGTTCAGAGGATCTAGATTTGGAAGGATTCTGGGCACTGTGCGAGAACAACGAGTCGTAGTCAACAAGATGAAAGAGGTAAGACTTTGCTCTCTTGCATGTTGCATCGATTAGAGCCTACGAGTGCTTTTGTCTCTCATACTTGCCCTGGACTTGCTCGAGTCGCTGTGGGAGTATTCCGAACTTTTTTTACATTCATGTTGCGAGATTTTCACGCCTTAGGTAGGTAGTGTTTATTGGAGATTATCGGTTTGAAGCACTCGTTCTGATGGGGTTGGTTGAGCGGTGCGAGAGAGAGATACCGAGATCGGAGGCTGGAGTGATGATGGGGAAAGAATACTTAATGGCTCACCGAGCTCTAACATGACATTATGGTTGCGTCCACTGAAATTTCTACATATGGTCAGAGGATTTATGGATCGGCACGGCCGAAACCCGCAGGCGACTCGATTGCAGCGCGGTAGCGGACCTATTCCTAGAGATGTATCGACTCCATGCTCGCCGACGAGTCACTCCGCTGCATAACCCTCACTCAGCGTCTGCAGCGAGGGCCGTGGTCCCAGTGACTCGGCCGGAGTCTAGAAGCAGTCGACCGAGTAGTACCTCAGCTGCAGCTACCCTTCCGTCGGTTCCCACTAGGACTGCATTCGGGAAGAAATCTACTACATCAGAGAGTCGCTTTCAGGCGCGAGAGCGCGGTGCGTCCGAGAAGGCGGACAGTGTCATTTACACGGCTTTCGAGACGGAAACGATAGGTCGAAACGTGCTCGTCAGAGTGTAGCATCCGGTACCAGTCTGGGTTCGTGAGAGATGGACGGGCTGGATTGCATTCAAGTAGAAGCCGATGTCTGCTGCATTTGGGTTTGAATTTGGAGGATCTGCGATTATCAGAACAGATTCAAAGAGAAAGAACCATATGCACACATACCTCCGCCTTCTTGCCTTCGCTCTTGTCCTGTATGTCTTTGATACTGGATTCGATTCGCTTACTTTCGGGCGAGTGTCAGACTCCGGAGTCCAAAGCGATGGCGACTGAGTTTTACTAAAACTTACATTTCCTTCTCGATGTACTCCAATCTGCCATCGACTGTGCTTTTGGCCTCGGCAGTGTCCTGCTTCAACAGGACTGGGCCGACTAGTTTGTAGATCTTGGCATCGTCTTTGAGGGAGTTGAATTCCTGCATACTGTACATTAGGTCGGTGTGCCCAAGCGAGGCAGAAAGGCGTCAATGCAGCCGTACCTTTTGCACTCCCTTATTCTCCTGTTGTTGTGCTTCGAGCTTTTGACGTGCGGTTACGAGAGTACTCAGTTCTGCGGAGCGGTCAGACATGTTCGCTATTTCACGGGCTGGGATACGCACGAGTCTGCAGGTCTTGATACTCATCGGAAAGTGCCTGAAGTTTTGCTCGCTCGGCCATCTTGGCAACGATCAAGGTGATGAGGGCAGAGACGAGACAATTGTGCTTTTAACTAATCCGACGGGTGTAGCGAGCTTAATCCCGTGCACAGTATGGAGTCTGTGATGAGATGAAGTCGAAAAGTATGAAGGGTTCACGCTGTCACATGAATGCCAGATGTCTTGGTATGCTGTCGTGACACGACTTCTGGCACAGCGCCTGGTTGCTCCTTCCACATCGGTTGCCCCGCGATCGCGCTTCGCTCCGCCGCCGACGTCGTTCGTTTTGGTCTCGACTCTGCAAGAAACACAACAGTATCTCCCCTCCACCGCCTGCCTTAACGCCGCCGCCGTAGAAGCCAAGAGATTCCGCTAGAGGCATCTACGTATACCGCTCAGCGCCAAGCATACCAAGATCTGCCTGCTTCCACTTCGACCAGCCAAAACAAGAGCTTCCTCCACCATCACCGCTGCTGATAGCAGCACCCGCCGCCCAGCATGTCGAACACCGACTTTCTCGGCCGCGCCATTGAACAAGTGAAGAAGGCAATAGAACAGGACACTGCAGGCGAATACGAAAAGGCATACCAAGCATACTACCAAGCGCTCGAGCTCTTCATGCTAGCACTGAAATGGGAGAAGAACCAGAAGTCGAAAGAGATGATACGGCAAAAGGCTGGGGAGTACATGGAGCGAGCGGAGAAGCTGAAGAATCACTTGGCAGAACAGGATGGAAAGCGAAAACCGGCGGCGATGGGTGCTAACGGCAAGGCATCGAATGGTTCCGGGAAAGGCAACGATGATGGCGATGAGCAGGATGCGGATAGCAAGAAGCTGAGAGGTGCTCTGCAAGGCGCAATATTAACGGACAAGCCCAACATCAAGTGGGAGGATGTGGCAGGTCTGGAGGGTGCCAAGGAGGCGCTCAAGGAAGCGGTCATATTACCCATCAAGTTTCCACATCTATTCACTGGCAAGCGACAACCGTGGAAGGGTATCCTCTTGTATGGTCCGCCCGGTACAGGAAAGTCATACTTGGCAAAGGCGGTTGCGACAGAAGCGAATAGCACTTTCTTCTCGGTATCGTCGTCAGATCTGGTGTCGAAGTGGATGGGAGAGTCAGAACGGTAAGCTTGAATATAATCGTGGGAAATAGTTCACGCTGACCTTGATTGCAGTCTCGTAAAGCAGCTATTCAATCTGGCTCGCGAGAACAAACCCTCAATCATCTTCATCGACGAAATCGATGCGCTCTGTGGTCCTCGGGGTGAAGGCGAATCCGAAGCATCACGAAGAATCAAGACCGAACTGCTCGTCCAAATGGATGGCGTAGGACGCGATTCAAAAGGTGTGCTGATTCTTGGCGCAACAAATATCCCTTGGCAACTCGATGCGGCAATTCGAAGACGTTTCCAGCGAAGGGTACACATCTCCCTGCCTGATCAGCCCGCTCGAATGAAGATGTTCGAGCTGGCAGTCGGATCCACACCTTGTGAACTGCAAGCAGACGACTATCGAACACTAGCGAAATACTCTGAAGGCTATTCTGGATCGGATATCTCAATCGCTGTACAAGACGCGCTGATGCAACCTGTACGAAAGATTCAAACCGCGACGCATTACAAAAAGGTGGAAGTTGATGGACAGGAGAAGCTCACACCATGCAGCCCCGGAGATCCTGGCGCTATTGAGATGAACTGGACGCAGGTCGAGACAGATCAACTGCTTGAGCCTCCATTGCAGGTCAAGGACTTTGTAAAGGCCATCAAGGCTTCGCGACCGACCGTGAGTCAGGAAGATCTTAACCGCAATGCTGAATGGACAAAGGAGTTCGGTAGTGAGGGCGCGTAAAGGCATTGGACATACAGGCACAGATGGCGTCTTCGCATGAGGCTTATGAGCGTTCGAGTATCGACCATGGAACTCTCAGAATAGTTGCGACCTCTAATGACAAATGTCGTGGTGTTCGCAATCAGCGTCTCAATCTGCGGTCTCGCCTACTACTTCATTGAAAGCTCGCGAAGAAAGGTCTGAACACAAAGCGTGCAGAGCATGCAGTGACGAAGCTGATATGCTATAGTCAATTCACGCTCTGGTCATCCAACGAGATGGCTGTCAACCACTGAATGTCTGCCGAACAAATGGTTCCCACCTATGGTCTCGACAAGCTTGGGAATGTAATCGAAGCCGAAGAGACCAAGACTTATCCTCTGCTCATGCTCAAAGAACATGAGAGAGGCACTATTCGCAATGTAGTGGGCCGTTGTATACTGTCATCACTCGCGATACGAATTCGAGCCATGCTTTCTACGCAGTTCAAACGTAAGCTGCCTTCGATCTTCGACATTTTTGGTTGGAGCTTTCGACATAGGCAATGGAAGGCACGGATGTGTATTGATTGCCTCTGCTCGGCTATGGCATCTTCACTCAAGATGGTCTAAAGTGGAAAGCTTCTCGCAAACTTCGGGCGCCTATGGTGCAAATCAAGTCTTCGACATCAAGCAGCACTTCCTCGAGCTCAGTCTGAGACTGACAACCGAATCCATGCTTGGCGAGAGCTCGGAATGCTCGTGAGAGTGGATCGATAAACTTGCTTTTCAATTCAATACAGCCTTGAAATGGGTATCGAAGCGCGAGCGCATGAACGCTTTCTACTGGATTGTCGATGGTCTTGCATTCCGAAGGTCTTGCAAAGCCTCTCGGAACCTCATCGATGAGTTGATCCGCCAGGCAATCAAGCATCCTCAAAGCGGAAACGTTGATGGTGCTGATACAGAGAGCCATGTCGCCTTCAAGACATTGCTTCGCCGAGAACGAGACCCGGAACCCATTCGTTCTTACCTAGTTCATGAATTTCTTGCTTGCAAGAATAGATTCGACAGGAGCACTACTTAGCTGGATCTTCTATACTTTGGCAAGAGAACCTGTCTTGCAAGTCAAGATCGAGAATATGCTGGGGTCCTGATAGATCTAGAACACCGACCAAAAGCGAGCTAAACGCCATTATTCTTCTAGACCAATTCGTCGGCGAAAGGAAATCGTTTCACTGCACCCATCCCATTATTGTTCCTGAGTTTCCTTCCACACCTCTCCCTACTCTTCCCACCAGTACCTCTCAACGGCCGCTTCTGTATCGAAGACACATCTCTACCATCTGGAGGTGGCGAGAAAGGCGAATCCCCAATGGCAACTTTCCTCGCGTTCTCGACTTTTGCTGTACAGCATAACAAGGACGCCTACGGAGAGAATACAAGCAAATTTCGACCTGAGAGATGGGAAGGAGCGAAGGATGACGGATTGGTCACATCATCGTTTTCTTGGAGGACCGAGGAAGTGTTTAGGTGGTGAGTACATGATCTTTGTGACGTGTACAGAATGTTTTGCTGTTGCGCAGGCTGATTACCTACCTGGTCGGCATTATAAGGACATCAGACCTGTTGACAAGGAAGGGAATGAGCTGACGTTCAAGCCAGATGGAACATGGGTGGAAGATGGAAGTACGATGTTGGCTTAACCATGATGCCGGATGCTGGTGGTTGGCCTCGTCTGGTGCCACAGTTTTGAGATACCATACAAGTATCAGGACATCACACGGAGCGGAGATGTTCTTTTTTTTCCCGCTTTCTAGATGTCTTTCCGCTTAGCGCCGCCCAAAGCAATCATTCTCGCTCGAATAGCAGGCCTCGTACGTCTACTTGAACGTCACTTGGCTTCTGTGGCTTAGGACAAAGACGGACAGGAACTAGTACGCCAAAAAAGGTCGAGCGTTCGAATACGGCCGATTATCAACCATTTCGCCTCACTGCCGTTGTATTCCGTCTTGTATCACATCTAATCTCCTTAACCCCATCCCACCCCATCTACAACCTCGCCTCTCCCCATCTCCTCTCCCTCTCAAGTCACTCCCCCTTCCCCCCAACCCCATCATGCAAACTCTTCCACTCCTTCCCAGCAGTATAATAAGCCCCATCAACATGCTCCTGCACACCCGCAGGCCTCACCCAAGCACAACGATCCTTCTCAAACGTCTCAATCCTCGGCTTAAACTTTGTTTCCTGGAGTGCGAAATCATCGATCGTGCCTGTGCGAAACATCAATCGAGCTGCGCACCGACCGACCGACCGAGCGAGCGACCAGCACCTACCGATTCTAGGAATACTCATGCCAGGAAACCCTTCACTCCTCCTATACATCAGCGTGCCACAAACACTACAAAACGAATTCTCCATCCAGTTCCCCGTAGCGATGGTTTTGGCTTGTTTGAAACGTGTGAGTTTTTCTTCGCCGCGCATGTGTTGGAGATGGGTATCTTTGACTACGAAGTTGGAGGCGAACATACTTTTGGCAACGAAAGTCAGCAGAAGATTTTAAAGAAGAGGAACGTCGTGTTGTTTTTTTTTTGGATTCAACTTACGATGCTGTAATCTTCCTGCAATCCGTACAATGACAGAGAAAAGTATCAACCAAACCCTCACCTTCCGTCGGGACTTGGATTTGCACAGCGCCACAATAACAAGTCGCCGTTGCCGTGCCGTTTTCTTCGCCGTGGGCGTGTTCGGACGGGAGGAAGATTTTTGGAGAACTCATGGTTGTTTGGTGATCAAAGTAATAAATAGAAATTATCTTTGTGGGAGGAAGAGCAGAGCAGAGCTTTTATGTTTTTTTCTTCTACCTTTAACCTCGCTCGCTCGCTCTTCTTACCTATAACTTTTACTTTCGGGCAAAGGGACTGAGCTTCGAATGCAAATAGCTGACTTGCTGTGACACGATTGCTCAGCAGAAGTGCAGTCTAGAACCAGCCGGATTTGATTTCTGACGTCGTTCGCCTCCAGATTATGACGTGGGTCGTGCCGTGGAGCTGTTTCTCCGGGCTGATGACATTGTGAGTGCAAGTATTGTACAGTGTAGGGAGTGAAGACATGAAGTCGAGGCTGAACATTGTCGTCTGGGAACTGGATGACCTTGATGGATGCCGACCCTTGTTGAGGGCTTCGTGACAAGGTAAATGCTTGGCAATTATTCGGACTGGATGAGGCTGTTACTCCAAAAACAGGTGTGTGGATACAAGCAAAGTACGCTAAGATTGATATGAAAATGCTGCTGCAATGGTATCAGTGCTAGAGGGAAGAGACAGTCTCGTTATGCAAACATTCGCTGAAAAAGTGACAAAACGTGCGAGCAGGGTTCGACTCCCAAAATGCAATGCAATGCAGTCTGACAGACGCTTCAAAAATCACCTGCTCGGTCTTCAATTACCTGCTCGATCTGCCAAGTGTGAATGTGATGACTATCACAGCGCCGAGGATGACAACAGCACCCGGAAGGAGGAGCTCATTCGGCACGCCTTGGATGACCTGTTCTTGAGCTTTTGCCGATTGCGGTTGTGCTTTGCGACTGCGACGTTCTGTGCTGTGCCGCGCCTCGTCTTCCTCCTCATCGTCAGAGTCGTACTGCTTGCGACGTCTGACTGAGCTTTCCGGTGGTGTTGGAGGAATGATGGTAGGCTGTGGGTCGAGAGTTGCTGGGATGGCTGGCTTCTCTGGATCGTGCACGAAGAGGTCGACCTTGTCCTTGCGAGCTGATTGGGCGAGCATGATGGCCTCGAGAAGATCGTGGTCTGTCGTGATGGAGACAGTATCGCCTTCGTTGTCGAGGTAGCTCAATGCGAAGCCAGCGTGCTGGAGTTTACCATTCTCGAAAGCCGGAACACCTCCAATACCCTCGGCCTCAGCACCCAGCTTGTCGGCAATGACACCAATAAGCTCGCCAAGGCCTTGTGCAGCGACGACGTGCAGGCGGTGGACACGACCACTGGGCGCTTTGAACTTGAAGGTGAATGGCGTCTCTTCGATGTTTGCACCAGCAAGTGCTGATGTCTCGTCATGATCGATGCCGTTGTGTGATGCTGAGTCGGTGGGGAGAACAGAGTCGCCGCGATCCATTATGCCAGGACGATGGCCGTCAGGCGACATCATCGCCGCCCTATCAGGCGTATAAGGTGCGTGACTGCTGCCATCGCCAGACATGAGCGATTCGGTATCGCCGTGGTCCATCGACATCCAGAATTTGCTCCAAGCTGGACCAGCACCTTCACCCTCGTTGGTCGACATGCTGTTAATCTGGTCGAGTGTGGCGTAAGTCAGTCTAAGTACATCTACCATGCCGACAATCTCGTCACTTTCTTTGTTCATAACAGGAAGATTCAGGTAGTGTCCATCGTGCATCTTTCGAAGAGCTTGCTGAATGCTCATGTCCATTGGAGCAAAGTCTGGATGAGGCGTCATGACACGGATGACGCTGCAGTTGCCTGGGTCAAGACCGGCAGCAATGACACGGAGGACAACGTCTTTGGAGGTGAAGATCCCAGTAATCTGGCCTTGATCTTGCACCAGCACGGCGGTTGTGTGATTCTCCTTCATGAGTTGGGCAGCCTCTTTGACGCTTGTTCGGACGGAGACGGTCGTTGGTGGGAGGCCGTTCAAGACTGACTCCAGAGTTGGGCCAGACATGCGGTGTCTGACAGCTTCAACGTACTGGATAATCTGCTGCGGCTGACTTGAGCCAAGCTCGGCCTGTACACCCTCAAGAGCATCGTACAGCTTCTTTGATGAAGCATATGCGCGCTCCAGCTTCTCCATTGCGTCGTAGAAGCACTTTGTGATGTCCAAGATGCCAGAGATGTCGTGGTTTTCGTCCATGACGGGCAAATGTCTGAAGCCTTTCCGCACCATGAGATCCAACGCATCAGTAGCACTGGTGTCGGTCTTTGCACAGAGCGGGTTTTTGGTCATGATCTCCGCGACAGTGACATTGTTTGCCTTCAATCCAGCACCGACCACTCTGAATGCCAAGTCCTTTGCCGTGAAGATGCCGGCAATTCGATCGTCGTCGTCGGTCACCAAAACACAATCCTCTCTCTTGGCAGCCATCAATTGAGCAGCCTCGGTGACGCTCAGAGTCGGCTTGATTTGTAGGGCTTGGTTCGGCTTGAGGGCCAGTACGGTGCCGGGAGGTGCTTTTCGACGTTGCGCCGTCCGTCCAGCAGGACCTCGCTTCTTGCTGAGGTCCTTTTCCAGCTTACTTCGAATCGCCTTATTTCAAGTCAATTGCACCGCTCACGGCATGTCTGTGTATTATCCTACCTCGTCTCGCTTGGACTGCTTGGCTCTGCTGGCGCTGTATGAAGTGGTATGGGTGGCATCGCTGACGGTTGATGTGTGAGAGTCGAGCTTTGGTCTAGGGATGCCAGAGGATGCATTGATCGTGTCGTAGCCCTTGGCCTTGGGCGTGCCTCGTGCTCCCGATGCTGTTGACATGGTGACGGATGTCTCTACACAGCTGCCGGGGATGTAGTGCTGATGTCTGCGGCGCTGGGCGAGAGCGTTTTCTTGACCGCAAGCATCAATCGCAGCATGATGCTTCACGATCTCCAAGGGTTTGTTTATCTACGACCGGAACACAAGCCGAAGCCGAGGATTTTTGCCTGAGGCCATAATCAGCTTACATAAGCATGCCCAAATCTTCTTGGCATTTTTCGAAATGCAAATGCTCCAACTGCAAGCCGATCGCCCTCCCCATCACCCAACGACAACACCACCCACCACACTCGCCCAACATGGTCAAGAAGCGCGCATCCAACGGTCGTAACAAGAAGGGCCGCGGCCACGTCAAGCCAATCCGCTGCAGCAACTGCTCGCGATGTACACCAAAGGACAAGGCAATCAAGAGATTCACCATCCGCAACATGGTCGAATCTGCTGCTATCCGTACATACACCTCATTCTCCTGCATATGGACAAACTACTAATGAAATGCTAGGTGACATTTCTGACGCCTCCGTATTTAACGAGTACGCCGTGCCAAAGATGTACCTCAAGCTCCAGTACTGTGTCTCCTGCGCCATCCACGGCAAGATCGTTCGGTACGATCATCCCGACTGTCCTCCCGTCTTTTCTCCCTCTAACAATGTTCTTGCAGTGTCCGCTCTCGCGAGGGTCGCCGCAACCGTGCCCCACCACCACGTGTGCGATACAACAAAGACGGCAAGAAGGTCAACCCAACCCAGACCGCCAACAAGCCACTCGGCGCTCAGGCATAAGTGAGACGACCGCCCGAGGCATGAAGGGATAGGAATGGAGTTCACGGGACATATAACATGGAGAAGAGGCGCAACATGAAAGAGCCAGCATGAGATTGGCCGCGCTACGGGGCCATGGATAGCTTCTGAATGAATCGAAGTTTCACAACCTAGACAGATGTACCTGCAAGACTGCAATAGCAGTGCTTGTCAGATGAACCCTGTCTCGACTCGCAAGAGTCTAGTCTGTCGACTGGAGCGAAAGCTCTATATGGGATGGACGACCTTTTCTTTCCTGTCTGATTTCAGACTTGATGTGCCACGCGGCCACTGCCATTGCCACGTGCATGGCTGCAATGTATGCACCTGGTAACTCTGTGTGCATTCTTGCAGCATGAAGTGGACAGTTTCTTTTGCCGTCTTGTTGCGATGCTTGCTATGGTCACTTCAATCGCGTGGCAAATGCTCTGTCGGCATTCCTGTTCTGCCCTTCGCGTACACTAGTCGCACTCGTCTCCAAGCGTCTCATGTAACATCGCTCCTGCTTTGCCATTCCTCAATTCCTCTGTTCTCCACAGCGATACCTTCGGCTAGCGGATGGAGCCACTCAGCTCGTCGTAATCCACATTGGATCTCCGTCGCCCTTGTTTGAGTAATTCTGCTGCCAACTTGCGGATCTCTGCGGTGCAGTCTGCTGCAGTAGCAATCATGCTTTCGGACGGATGAAGAGCTTGGGTAGGGTGATCCGACTCAGCTGTGAACCTGATGAGCGCAACAGTATCCTGCACACCGAGATCGCGCGCCTTCATGAACGCCGTCAACAGCGGCTTCAACAGCTTCGCACCTGTCGCATACGAGTCCACAGCTCCGGTAGGGCCCATGATCGACACGCCGTTCGCAGTAAACGCAAGACTTTCCAAAGACTTCATTCTCTGCGCCTCACACTTAAGCTCAAACAGGAGCTCATGCCGTCGACTCCAACCACCATCAAATCTGATTCTGCGGATGTATGGTAGAACCCTCCGCGAGAAACAAGCGAGCCCTTCGTCTCCATCGACGACGAACGCGTTTCCGCCATATAAGATAGGCTTTGTCTCAGAATATATCTGTCGATTGGTGCGTAGAAGTGACGTGTCCCGAACGGCGGTAACCTGATTCAAACGAATTCTCCATGCGCGCCACTCGTGATTCTTGAACTTGTTTCGCACCATGTGGATTTCGACGTCGGATGTCAGAATGAGCTCGTAAATCTTGTTACGCAGTTCGGCGGGTAAGTCGAGGAAACTTTTGCTGGTGCCAGATTCCGACGATCCGGGCATCTGGTCTAATGCTGAAGAATTGGGAGTCGATTCGGTGTTTTGGAGGCCAGATGGAATTGATTTCGAACACATTGCTGCTTTGGCCATTTCTTCGCCTACCGGTATCGTTGCAGCAATTGAGTTTGCAGAATTGCGATTGCGATTGCGATTGATCTCGAGGCAGGTGCGACTAGCAAAGCTAATTTCGCACAGACCACCTTCACAGATCTTGGCTTGGCATGGATGTCTGACTACCTTCTGGACCTCAATTCTCTATACGAACCGCGAGAAAACAGATTCCATCTCGCTTATCTTGCCGGCCATCGAGGCTTTTGCGGAGGTCAGAGCGCCAATGGCCGCAATCGAGATGCTAAAGTTCTTTGGCGAGAGATATGAGGATGGGAACGTGAAACGCTTTTACTGTGATCAGCCGGAGATGACACAGTTCGCGGGGAACGTGAGGAGGGAACTTCGGGATTTGATGGAGGAGGGAGGAGACTGTTGAGTACGCTCTCTCGTGGAAAGAAAGAATGTTCTTCGGGCTCTTTTGGTACCGTGGACAGACAGCGATCGACGGTCGAGTCGCCTCTTTCGGGATCCAGCTTGGGCGACAAGATCTTATCTCCGGACTGATCTCGGATACTTGCATCAATCATGAAGCCACTCGAATCGAGCACGATTGAATGAACGTGAGAAAGGAGCTGATGGGTTTAATGGATGCTGAGAAAGCTTGCGATGAGAAGAGTATGATCAAGGTGGAGTCCCAATAGCAAGTCTGCTCTGTGTTCTGTCTCGGACGCCTGAGTATCATTACAAAAGGGGTGGTCCGGGTTCGAAGGATTGCAGAAAATGAGCCTGCAGAGTTTCGAATCGACATGAGTACACTCTCTCATTTCCGATTGTCATGTATCATACTGTTGGTCGATGGGCCATGCATACATACTCTCTTGCATTCATCGCATTTTCTGCGTCCAGTGAGTATCTCGCAATAATCGGCTATCTCGTGTCTGGTATGAGCTCAGTTGCTGCGCCGCGCTCGCGTCTGCCACAATCAAGACTTTCAGCCGGCATGGCACTTTGCTCATGATTTCTAAGAAAGTGTCGAGAACAAAGCGCATACTCCAGCCTTCGAATCCGTCGTCGTCAGACCACTGACATTGATCTAGCCGATCGATAACGATATGAAGTGCGAAATCGCTCCCGAATTCCTGTAGCAGTCCAATGAATAAGTCGGCAAATTTGGCCAATTCCTCCTCATGGTCTCCGTTGGTCCATTCGTCGCTCACCACAATTCTCCTGATATTATCATGTTGAATGCGGATCCGATCGCGATGAAGGCAAACGAGTTGGTACACCAAATAAGACATGACGGTTTGTAGTGTACACCGTCTTCTCGATGGGACGGTCCAGTCGGTTTGGCAAAGGAACCAGATGACCTTTTGTCCGCGCTCCTTCAAGCTATTGATTGCAAGTGTAGAGCTCTGGGACAACCAATTTAGATCTTTACATGAGTGCTTGTGCCAGTTCACACCGCCGGCAAACATGAGGGAAGACTGGTCGGTCTTGATCCACTCTCCAAACTGTTGATTCTCCATGAGTATTTCCATCGTCGTTTCGTACGGAACACGAATAGCAGCACGGCGTATGTTGAATGCTTTCGCCAGGAGCTTGGTATATTCCGGCAGGTCCATATGCGGAGCTCCGACTTTGACACCAAGTGTGTGGCGCAAATCGGCCAGGAACTCACCATCGGCAGAGCTACCCTGTGCCAGTACGCTAGCCTGCGTTGAACGAAGGGTCCTGTTCATATCTTCTATTGTGTGCCGCATCTTGCTGATTTCTTGTAGCATCAGGAACTCGGTTTCCTCTCGAACTTGGGCCAGCTGTTTCCGTATTCTGGTGAGAGTCATCCCTTTGACCTTGCTCGGCACGAAGCTCTCCTTGAACCGCAGCGTTCGAGACAGGTAGTACTCAGTAGATTCTCTGGCGAAGATAATGATGAGTCCAAACACATCTGCGATCAGTTCTTGGAGTCTGATGCTTGGATTAAGCCCAGTCAGGATCCGAAGCCTTGGACAGGCAAAAGAAAGCTCTTCCATCGCTTCCTCGATAGCCTCCTCGCGCTGAGATTTGTGTGCAGCAACGCTGAGGAGCAATGAGAGCGTCCCATACGCGAGCCCACCATATTGCTGATCAGCCGCGCGGACTATCTCACAGATGCCTGAGAAGCTCTCCAAGAATTGCGAGAAGGTGTAGAGGAACGACTGGAAGCCAGTGGTTATCTTGCGACCGGTCGTGCTTGTTCGCTTAGCCTTCAATTTAGCCGATGCAATCTTCGTTATCTGCAGCTGATCCGTCACTCGTGCTGCCAAGTCACTGTCTGGATCTTCTTCGCTATCGAGCTCGACAATGCGCACTTGGAGATCATCCTTGCTCGACTGGTAGAAAGAGTCCTTGCTTCGCGCACTTCCCACAGCTTCGCTGGGCAAGCCGGAGGCCCATCTCTCGCGGTCGGCCCATAGATCGTTGGTAGTACGAAAGAGCCTGTAGAAGGAGATATCAGTGAGCTGGTGAAGTATCAATAAAGAAATAAAAGAAATGCATGTGTACCTTTCTGGCTCAGTCGTGGTCGACGAGTACCACTTTGAGTTCAAGCCCATCTCCAGATCTCGGCCCACCGTGCCGTTCCTCCCTTCCGTTCCCGAAGTGTGCGGATCAGATTAGAAGCACGCTAGAACTACGCTGAACGCTGAACGCTGAACCTCACCTCACCTCACGACACCCATTGTTGTTGAATGGCCGCTTAGGGAATTTCAACGGAGTCTTCGCCTTAAATCACATGGGACTTAGATACTAGGACTAAGCCGGTCCTTGTACCGTGTGCCGTGTGCCGCTCGGTAAGGCTGCTTACGCCTAGCTGAACGCTGAACCTGAACCTCACCTCACCTCACCTCACGACATCTATTGTTGTTGAATAGCCGCTTATGGAAATTCCAACAGAGTCTTCGGCTTAAATTACATGGAACTTGGACACTAGAAATAAGCCGGTCCTTGTGCCGTGTGCCGTGTGCCGCTCGGTAAGGCTGCTTACGCCTGAAGGCAACCGATGTGCATGTGACAGTGCAACCAGCTGGACCAGTCGCAGCGAAGGTGGTGGCGGCAGACATACTGCATCAAACACTTCGGTAGCCTTGTACAGGCTCACTAGCACGGCGCGGTCATTTTGGATTCCATGGGTCGTAGACCAGATCTGCAGAATCGATATGTGTATTTGTCCTTCTCGAACGATTGCAGGTCACTAATGATGCAATTAATTATGCACCTCTGAGCCCCCCGCACGTCGCAAGTCTCGCAGATGTTGGTGGCACCGTAGCTCGGGACGCTGCGTTCCCACCCCCTCGTTGACCGGTCAAAAGCAGTAGCTACCTCTGCCCATCGCGCTCGCGAGAAGGGCCTCGTTCTACGCCAGCCTTGCACAATCATGGCCGAAGAAGGTGTTATTGGCAATTCAGTAAGGCCACATCGAGCCTGCCTTCTGCTCATGCTTACCATGGCCAACAGGAGCTATTATCTGCCAAAAAGGTTGCTGTGGAGGAGCACTATATCCAGCTTCTTGAGAAGCGAATCGGACAACTCGAGGCTCAGATCGCCCGGTCAGGCACTGCAGAGGATAAGGTAGCATTGGCTGATTTGACCCCGGGACTCGCGAACTGATCGTCAAATTCCGAGCAGGATATCCTCGCCGTTACACCTACCACTTCAGAGGCACATGCGACCGCGGGAGCTGATGAGAAGGCAGAAGCTGCGGTAAAGGAAGGGAAAGAGAAGGGGACAAAAGATTCATCGACTGCCAACGGCGGCACAAGCACGCCACTAGATTCCGAGAAAGCCGGCCAAGAAGCATGTAGCCCTCAATGAGCACGGTCTCTAAAACATTGGCGCTAACAGCATGGCTAGAAGGAATTGGAGGAGCCCAGGGTCAAGATTGTCATACAAAGGGTAAGTAATGACTGACCTTTCCACGGCGTTGAGATCTAATCCGTGACAGTGGAACGACGACAAATATGGTTACGAGATCGTGGAAGCTAGCAGCACAGAGTCTGCCGCCTCAACGTCAAAGACATTGACCACTTTTCGCAAAGTCATGGATCGAGACAACGACCGGAAACTGAAAACAGAGGAGATCGATATCGAGTCTCCCGAATTGAAAACATTGTTCCTTGAGTGTAGCCTGCACCGTGATAAGTCAAGACATCAGCACGGAGACGCGATTAAGCTTACTTCACCGTTCTACGACTTCGTCTGGTACTACGACAACTTCACGAAAGCATGCGAGCCGCAACCAGATGACACAGGTGCACGGAAGGAAGCTCGCCAGGATCTGACCGACTTGATGGCTGTAATCAAGAAGTCGTCACTCGAGCCGTATTTCAAGATACGGGACTCCCTTATCGCCAACGGGACTATCCGGTATGAGTGGTTGTGGACTCTCTTTCCCGGAGGCGAAAAAGTATATGCCAAGCCGATGTCTCCAGTGTTCTCAGACTACCAGATGCTCGAGGTTTACGCCTGCGATCTACCGAGCCCAGTAACGCACGAGACCATTACCAAAGATAAGAACTTTGGGGTGGGCTGTACTGCTTTCGACTTCGATGGCGTAAAGTTCGAGAAATACTACTATGAGTTCAGGATAAAGAAGTTCGAGAACGAGAGGCCTATTCACAAATTGGAGATCTTTCCAACCAAGTTTTACCGATCGTCGGACGACGATTTGCCGGATGACACGGACCTTCAACGTGACTTGCTTAAGCGTGGCAAGAAGTTCGTGGAGATGTGCACTGCAGATGCGAAAGATATTCAATGTGACTACAATGGCACCGCTATTGCCCCCGTCCGCGGTGGTTTCGCACGGTTGGCTTCTGGCCGCCTTGAGACTGAAACGATGTCTACCTACTCAGATGATCCTGAAGACCAGGACAGCGGGACTTCTTCGACATTTCCGGAGATACAGGGACAGGTAATCGTGGACAATTATCTCTTCTTACGTTCAGAGAGGAATGAAGGAAGACCTCGGAATGCAAGGCCACCGCTTGGAGAGTACGATTCTTCGGTGCTTGATGACAACTTCGATGTCTCGTGTGGATGGTAAGTCAACTTTCTGCTCATCATGATCATCGCGTCTGATACAAAACAATAGTATCGTATGTCGCAATTCCCCAACGATTCGCTGGGATGACCCTAGGATGACTGATCTCGTCAGTCGAGGAGAATACTTCTCGCAGGAAGAGATTCGACTAAAGATGTGTCCACCTAAAGTGCTTGGGTATGCCCTGCGACAGAAAATATGGGCACAATTTCGTATCAGCAACATCAAGCTCATAGACTATGGCGCTTCTTCCGACCGCAAAGCCTACTTCGACAGCGACCTTCAGCTTGACCAGAAGTACAAGGATATACTCATGGCTTTCATCAACCATCACGAGTCAAAGTCATCCCGTCGCAGCAAGGGAACTGTCAGTCGAAGGGACGATCCCCAATCTTTTGACATTATCGAAGACAAGGGCAAAGGCCTAGCTATACTTTTGCACGGCGCCCCAGGAGTCGGGAAGACGCTCACTGCTGAGACTATCGCTTTAGCCACAGGTCGCCCACTACTGGTCGTATCAGTCGCTGAAGTAGGCACAGAAGCCGACAAAGCAGAGCGGAAACTCAGTGCTATTTTCGGCGACGCTGCGCGATGGGGCGCAATTCTTCTTATGGACGAAGCAGACGTGTTCCTCGAGGCCCGAGAGAAGACCGAAAACCCCAATCGCAATGCCCTGGTAAGCGTTCTGCTACGCTGTCTCGAGTACTACGAAGGAATCATCATTCTGACAACGAACCGTATCCGCTCCTTTGACGTAGCTGTCCAGTCACGCATGCATCTGGCCATACAATACGATGACCTGCAGCCCGAGGCCAAAGCGAACATCTACCGAACGCTTTTGAAGAAGATCCCAAAATATGAACTCGACGACGAGTTACAACCGGGCAAGGCATTGGATAAGAGATTGGATCAACTTTGTCGACGGGGGAAGATCAATGGGCGACAGATCAGGAACGCTGTGGGTTCTGCTTATGCACTCGCCAAGGACCAGAACAATGGAATTCTGAAATTCGATCACCTCGAAGAGGTTCACGAAATGACCATGGACTTTGTGAGCAGTCTTTGGGAGGATACACGAGGCACACGCAGCCAGAATGAAGCTGGTAAGCGTTGATGTTGTATTAGGTCGATGCCGTGTACCTTTGGCGGCGCTCGTTTGATCGAATGCTCCTGCTGTGTATATAGCTGGCGCGTGTTCATGAAGCGTATGTTCTGAGCTATGAGAATTGCACCAACACGGCTTTTGTTTCGATTCTTCGAGTTTCAACCAACGGTACCTTATCGCTCAGATACACTGCAGTCCACCGCCTCTTCGCATTCTCAAGGCCGCTGAAGCCGCCTCTGAACCAAGCTGCAGGCTCTTGGTTATGAGCATCAATGCTGTGTCCTAGCCGTCTGATCTTCCGCCTACTCCACATCAATCTTCGCCTCGGCGTTCGCAATCTTCCTCAGCTCCTCCCTGACAGTACTCGTGTGCTCTTGCGCCGACTCGAGCCCACAAAGATAGTCATCGTCTGAGAATGGCTCCCCACCCGTCCTAAAGCGTACAGGGAAGAACAAAATCATGTCCAACGCGCCAACACCCCTCGTCTCCATGAGAGACTTGACCAACGGCCACAGCAACTCCACATGATTTTCCACTGCGTTTAGATAATACCCATTGAAACCCTCGAATGAAAGCTGTAAGTTCTGCATTTTCAAAACATGCGCCCACTTCCCGAGTTTCTGGAATGAAGTTTCGATGTCTTCCCGTAGGTCGCCACGAGTGATCTGTAAATGGCGAACGCGTCGGATCGAGGATTCGTCGAAGAACCTGGTCAGGCTGTCGATGCCGATGCTGAAATGGTTCATGCCGTAGAAGATGGAACTTGCTTCTTGCTCGATCTGAGAATTGCCGATTGAGAGCAGACTGCGGCTGATGCCGGAATCGATATCGATGCATGGGAGGCGGCGGTGGTCTGTGGAGATGGTGACGCGCGGGAAGTTGTCAGGGTATACATGCGACCCGTGGTCGGTGGGCGAAACGAGACTCCATCTGACCGGCCGACGGCTACGCTTTGGGTAGAGGCCGTTGATGTAGATTAGGGGGTCTCGAACCAAGGCGAGCTCGTAGATCTCATTGCGGAGTTCGCTGGGAAGATCGAGGAATGTTGTCTTGGCTTCGGGAGGTGTAGGCGAATATTGAGGCGAGACAGTCGAGATACTGGTGTGCGCAGATGTTGGCGTTTCCTCCTTGACTGGGTTTGCCAGCGCGACAGAATTTGGCGGTGGATGCAGCATTCTGATCGCTCGGTGTAGCGCCGCGCGCTCTAATAGCAAAGCAGTCTCGTCAGTTAATGTCCGTGGGAGTGGATTCTTAGGAGGCTTGGTATGCACTTACGAGGACTGAGCGAAGGACCTGAAAAAGTTTTGCTCAGCTTTTGAAGTAGAAGTTGCTGAGGTGGGTGGCGTCTTCTACCTTATGAAAATATCCAACGCGTAGACGGAGGGAATTTGTCCAGGCAACTGCTGTGGGCCGGTCCGAATTCATTGTTTGTCACAGGCATCTTGTGGGTGGTCCGTGCGTCTCCATTTGAGCTTCGGGTTTGCCGTGTCACTTTCTCGAACATCGGCACCAAGACATTTGCAACCCAATACTCGCCGGATCTCGTAAGAATTCTCAACAAGCGCCGCATACTGTCGCACGCTAACCGCGAGTTAGCAAGATGCCAATAATGAATGCAGCGTCCGGTCCCAATCTCAACCAACTATCTGGTATGGCTCCCACGAGCGAGTCGGCAGATCCATCGACGCGTTCATTTTCCGACTCGACGGTCACTTCGTCCTCTCCCGCCGCCTCAATGAGCGCATCCGGCTCCCACCTCAACCAACTATCTGGTATGGCTCCCACGAGCGAGTCGGCAGATCCATCGACGCGTTCATTTTCCGACTCGACGGTCACTTCGTCTTCTCCCGCCGCCGCCGCCATGAGCGCATCTGGCTCTCATCTCAACCAACTATCTAGTATGGCTCCAACGAGCGAGTCGGCAGATCCATCGAGCGGGTCATTTTCCGACTTGACGACCACGACGACCACGTCGTCCTCTCCCACCGCCGCCATGAGCGCATCCGATTCCTATCCCTACCAACCATCTAGTATGGCTCCAACGACCGAGTCGGCAGATCCACCGACAGCTTTACTTTCCGACTCGACGATCACGTCGTCCTCTCCCGCCGCCGCCATGAGCGCATCCGACGCACAAAAGCCCGGATTCCTCGACATCGCAGCCGAATTGCGGATCCAAATCTACGAGTACGCTCTCATCGACGAATGCCCAATCTGGGTAAGAAAAGACCACACAGACCGATGGGAGAGCCGAGCAGTCTTCCGAACACGCGACCGTCGCGATCCATACGGCTGCCGATCCCCGAGCTTCAACGTGCACCTGCTCCGCGCCAACCGTCAAGTCCATCGTGAGGCGAGCTCGATTTTCTACGGGAAGAATGCTTTCCTTGTAGGATGGGATGATCCTTGCGGTCCGTTCACCGAGTCGACTATCCGCCATGTTCGCATCCTGAGGCTCTATTTCGATAACATCGAGGTTCAGTTTGTGAGGCCAATGAAGAAGGACTTTCGCAAGGGTTTGGCGCGGTTGGTCTCATGGGCAGGGGTCCTGAAGTTGGGGGCACTGCAACTGGTGTTTACAAACTCTTTTCAAAAGCCAAGCCTTCGCGAGGTCAATGCCGACATGGTGGCGAGAGAGTTCCGTGACCTGGTTATGGCTATGATGAAGAGTCGCGGAATGGAGCGGACAGATGCGGTGAAAATGGTTGAATTCGTTCCTTCATATCACGGTAACGAAATCGTGGAGGCAGTTGAGGGGGCCACGGTTGTTGTCAACGATGCGCTGTCTCGCAACACACAGTTCCGGGACTGTCTTCTCAAGCTGATCGAAGAGAAATTGGAATCAGGGTTGAGGGCTGGTGTCGGGTCCCGAAGAAGGGTATTGACATGAGACAACAACGCCGATCGAGGGTACAGGCGCGATGGCTCAGGTGAGAGTCGAACATGACGAAGGACTTTCATTTCCGGTTTGCAGAGTTTCGCTCAGCAAGTGCTTGCGATGTTGACACAGCACTCATGCTGTGGAATACGCGGAGAAAAGATTGGGGAGCTTTGTTTGATTTGTGATTTTCTTTGTCTTCTCCGCTTTCGGGCGAGCTGGGTCAAGCTTTACTGGTTGCACGGCATTGTCGTGAAGAATGGGAAGGTTGATATCAGAAGTTCGACTCGCTGGAAATGTAATTTAACACCCAATGGCTTTAAGAGCTTCTTTAAAGGTCCTAATCAAGTCCTCGGTATCCTCTAGTCCGACGCTGAAGCGGACGAGGCTGACCTCGCAACCATACTGCGCTGCCCAGTCCAACTCACCGTAGTGTGCAAGTAGCACGAACGGAGAGCTTAATGTGAAATTTGTGCCCAGTGAAGGTCCTTTCGATGTGTTCAGATGATCGTAAAAGATCGCAGCTTCCTCTACAGAATAGAATGTCGCACTCAAAAGCCCTCCATATCCACCATCTGGAAGGCGACATTCGTCGTAGAAATTCTTGGTCGGTGAGTACTTGGGATAATTGACCTGCTTGACTTTCGGACAGTCTTTCAGCACATCTGCAATGGCTTCAGCATTGATATTGATGCGCTTGATGCGTTCTGCGTAGTCTCTGCTGTTTCGCTCCAGGTAGATGCTATCTTCCTCGAACTGGTTGTCTTCATATTCAGTCCCGAGAACAGCTCGCAGGCCGTTGTACCATTTACCGCGCGGGTTAAGGATCAGAGCGCCACCCATGACATTACTGTCTCCGGAGAAGACTTTCGTAAGAGAGGATACCACAATGTCGGCGTAAGGCAGGACATGAACGTTGAGGAAGTTACCAATAGTCTCATCGACAACGATGGCGAATTCGTACTTATCCGCTAGTGAGCGAAGTCGTTTGAGATCAGGCGTCTTGAGGAGTGGATTGCCTGGGAACTCGCAGTAAAGCGCCAAATAGCGTTCACCAGATTCCAGTCGCTTTTCTAGGTCATCGATGTCAGATGCATCGCCTTGACCGTAGAATAGTGCACCAGGTCCGAACTTTTGAAGCACTTTCAAAGTGTCAACGTAGGGAAAGCCATACATGATGGACTTGAGTTGACTGCGGGCGAGCATCAATGTTCGATGGGAGTGGAAAATGGAGTTCATGCCGCAGGAGTAAAGGTAGACATCATCGACGGAAAATTCTGGCAGATCCCTGTTCCTAGATGCGCCGAGATCGACTGACGCCTCAAGCGCTTCCGGCAAGTCGACATTCGAGGTCAAAGATCCGGCAATCCGCTTTCGTATTGCGAGCTTTGCCTGTGCAGCGAACTCTGTATCGAGGTTCCGTCCAAATCGCGCTTCCACGAACTCGACGGAGTCTTGGATACTCTCACCATTGAGATGACTACCGTCGCCATTTGGGGTTTTTGGAGGAGTCTTGTTGTGGCCATTAGTCAGATCCACTGACGTGTTCTTCTGGTAGCGACGAGGTCCCTTGGTCATGCGAGGAGCTTGAGTAATTGCACCCTGCTCTACCATTGAGCCATCTTGAAGAGCACGATGGCAGAATTCAGCACGTCTACTCTGCACGCCTTCACCGGTATGCTGCCAGAATGCCTTGGCTGTCGGCCACAGTTCCTTCGGGTAAATTACGGCAGATATTTGAGGCAGCACTTTCTTCGAAGGAGGTGAAGGAATGCTAGCCGGGAGGAAACTCAAGGCTCTAACAGTTGAGCAGTCGGCGCCTGGAGTCTGACGCTTGATGAAGTCTTTGCATCGTAGAGCACAGCTGGTCGATGGAACAAGCATGGCTTTCTCTGAATTCGGATCTCCATGATCAGCAACAATTCGTTGGGCCAGCGCCTCAATCGACTTGTGGATGAAAAATCTACTATCGAGTCAGCGAATAGGTTCAGAACGAGAATTTCGTTTCACACCTTGGATAACCGCATTTCATCTTATCGACGACCCATTTCTCGCCTTCTTCGTAGCCCACGTTCGATCGCCATGTTGGAAGTGATACACTGACAGCCTACGAAGGAGTCAGACCATTACCCGAGCAATAATACCGACGATTCTGTCTTACGTGGGGAGTGTCTGCTGGTATTGTGTCTCCGAGATTATCGTTGAAGGGCAACGCCACTGTTGCCCCAATGGCAGTCATCGCTGCAAAACTTTTTCCCCCGTCTTCTTCAGTTTTGCAATGCTTAGTTCTCGTATGCAGTGGTATATGCACACATCCAGATGATTCAGGAGGCTGTGTGTTGGAAGGCGTCTCCGGCGGTATTGATAGGTGTCGAATATGGTGAGTCGTGGAGGAGTCAGTAGTCAAGCAAGATTTCCTGTGCTCACTCGGAAAGCGTCCTCGGTTTCACAAGCACAGGCCACAATCTGGGGATCAGCTAGGTTCGTCCCGTCCCGTTAGATCCCTGCAGCCTCGCGTGGCTGTAGCTTCCTTCGAAAAAAGTTCAAGCTCTGGCCTTCGTCCTGCATCAGCAATGGCAATGGCAGCTCCCGCGACAAAGAGGCGAAAGACAGATCATGTATCGTCTAGTGATGAAGACGATGATGCATCTTTCGCCTCGTTCAGCGATGATGCTGCGGAAGGCGCCGAGGACGAAGTGAACGGCGCAGGATCTGGCGAAGATGAAGATGAAGAAATGGACGATCTGGAGGAGAGCGAAGGAGGAAGTGACGATGAGGTTTCCGACGATGAAAACCATCAGGGCGAGCGGGGAACACCAATTGCGATATCGAAAACACCACCGACGACCAGCGACACTCGGCGGAAACCGAACAGGGCATCGCAGGCAGGAGCCAGCGCGTATGCAAATGGCAGCTACAAGAGCAATGTCTTCAAATTGCAGGTTGATGAGCTTCTGCTTCACATCAGGCCGAGGCAGGGTCAAAGAGAGGGAAATGCGGAGGCAGTACTGCACAAGCTGAAGAAGACCATTGAGCACATACCACCGCGAGGGCCATTTCTGCTGCAAGATGCAGAGCGAGATCTCATCAAGGAGAAGGTCGCCATACCATTCCCGGAACCACGACCACCAAAAGATGCAAAGTACAAATTCGCATATGCCAAGCCTTCCATCATTAATGTGGTGGGCAGCTTTGCCTTGAAGACCTCACTGCGGTCGCGTGACCGAGTAGAGGTGGATATGATAGTGGTAATGCCAAGCTCCATCTTCGAGGACAAGGACTATCTGAACTATCGATACTTCTATAAACGCGCGTACTACCTGGCTTGTATCGCAGCTGGACTGCAGAAAGCGTACAAGAACGAGTATCAGATCCGGTTCAAGCTGATGCACAATGACCCGCTAAAGCCGATCTTGGCAGTGAGTTCAGCTGAGAAGTCTGGTGAAGCTCTACCGGCCGATAAGTGGAGTGTAAATATCATTCCATGCGTTGGAGAAGCTCAATTCTCCGTAGACAAATTGCGACCCGAGAAGAACTGCGTGCGCGCCGCGTCTGGAGATGAAGCCGACAAGCAGCCGCCTACGCCCTTCTATAATTCATCACTTCGAGCTGATATGCTTATGATGGAGTACCTCAAGCTTCTGCATGGCGCCTCGAGAAGATGCGATGCCTTCAAGGATGCCTGCCTGCTTGGAAGCACGTGGCTTCGTCAGCGCGATTTGGCTTCAACGAACGAGAAGGGTGGGTTTGGCAATTTCGAATGGAATGCTTTCATGGCTTTGTGCCTGCAAGGTGGCGGCGCGAATGACAAGCCGCTGCTCAGTGATGGTTATAGCTCATACCAGCTCTTTAAGGCTACGCTTCAACTCATTGCCATGAAGGACTTCATAAAGAATCCCTTGCGCATTGGCTCTGCTTCGGATGCACCAAAGATAACAGGACTGGTAGCTTGGGATGCAGAGCGAAGACATAACGTGCTGTACCGCGCATCCGAGTGGGCTTACAAGCGCATCAGGTCAGAAGCGAGATCGACTTTGGCCACTCTGGGGGATCAAATGCAAGATGGATTTGACGCCACTTTCATCTTGCGACTGCATGAGGCATCCTACAGCAGCGACTATGTCGTACAGATCCCAGAGCGACTACTATTACGCGGCACTAATTCCTCTGATCATGACAGCCATCAACACCTGCAAATGCTCTACGATGTGCTCAGGAAAGGTCTTGGTGACCGTGTCACGAGCATTTTCATCCAGACTGATGCTGTGGTACCATGGGATCTAGGATCATCGCGACCGAGAGCAGCAGTCAACAGCCTTGTCACAGTAGGACTCGTTGTTAATCCAGACACGGTAAGGCGCACTGTGGATCACGGTCCTTCTGCAGAACAAAAGACTGAGTCTGCGGCATTCCGCAAGTTTTGGGGCGAGAAAGCCGAGCTGCGTCGTTTCAAAGACGGCAGTATCCTAGAGAGCTTGGTCTGGTCCTCTCCTCAAGGAAGTGGTCACTCGGTGCTGGAGCAAGTGGTACGCTTCCTTCTTGGTCACCACTTCGGAGCTGTGACGCTAGACGACGTCAAGCTTTTCGGTGACGACTTTGGCAAGCTGATCAGAGGTGGTAGCGACATCAGATCGTTCGAGCCTCTGATGACACGCTACAAGCAGTTCGAAAGCGACGTTCGAGACCTTCGCGATTTACCGCTGTCAATACGACAGATCATGCCAGCAAGCGGACAGCTTTGCTACAGCTCGATTCGGCCTCCAGCAAATGGACATGGGAAACCCGTGCCAGCCGACGTGACGATTCAATTCGAAGGCTCTGGTCGCTGGCCCGATGATCTAGTCGCCATTCAGCGCACTAAGATTGCGTTCCTGCTGAAGATCAACGACATGCTGTCAGAATCAGTCGATGGAATTACCACGCGAATTGGTCTCGAAAACGAAGGTCAGGATACACTGAATCAAGGCTTCCTCGACGTCACCTACGAGCAAGATGCGACCTTTCGACTACGCATCTACCACGATCGTGAGCAAACTTTACTCGAGCGACAGCTCAAGAGCAAAACTACCGACCCAAAGACACGAGAAATTGCAGCTATCGGTCTTGCAAGGTATAAGCGTGAATATGTCAAAGCTCCCGCACAATGCCAAGCTATTACACGCCTTTCCACCCGATTCCCAGCGCTTAGCGGCGCTATTCGATTGACGAAGAAGTGGTTCGCCTCTCATCTCCTCACGAACCATATTCCAGAAGAAGTTGTCGAATTACTGGTCGTCCGTACATTCACTCAGCCATCGCCTTGGCAGACACCATCTAGCGTGCAGACTGGCTTTCTCCGAACACTATTCTGGATCTCTAGATGGGACTGGCGAGTAGATCCGCTCATCGTTGACCTTAGTGCGAGTGGAGACCTGAAGCAAGCCGACATGCAGACCATACGAACCAACCTTGAAGCATGGAGGAAGCTTGATCCTGCCATGAATCGCGTTGCGCTCTTCGCTGCTAGTAATCTTGACCATGACGGCACGACTTGGACAGATGGCACACCGGCCAAAGTTGTGGCTGGTCGCATGACTGCTCTGGCGAAGGCCGCTTGCGCTGAGGTTGCGGAGAAACAGCTTGAACTTGACCCGGCCAGTTTGTTCTCGTCGCCTCTGAGCGATTTCGATTTCGTCCTTCACCTCAACCCCACATTCATCGCTGGCAAGACTCGAAAGTCATCGACATCCATCCCTACCTTCAAGAATTTGGAGCTGGACACCATTGCCGACACCGACCTCATTGGATTCGATCCCGTGAAGTCTTTCTTGACCGAGCTGGAATCTGTGTATGGATCTGCAATCTTGTTCTTCTATGGCGCCAGCGAGAGAAGTGTGATTACAGCACTATGGAGTCCTTTGACAGCGAGACGAAGTTGGAAGGTCAATCTCGCCTACTCTACGATCCCTGTCAAAGCTGAGAGTGACGATGGGGATGTGCAAGCGGATCTGAACAAGACCGCTATCCTGGCGGAAATTTCTAGGCTTGGTGGTGATCTGATTGAGAAGGTCGAGGTCGTGAAGCCATTGAAATGATGACCTATTTAGGGAAGAACTTGAGCCCACAATGCACGACGAACTCTGTGGATCAATGTGACACGTTCGAATCTCATCCTTCCCTGCAGCTTCCAAAAGCACCCTAGCGTCGGCAAGGGCCGCAACCTCCTTATTCCTTGAGAGAATATGCATTTTCACCGCCATTGTGTTTTCTGCAAATTCTCTGCAATTCAAGTGAAGATGCGATACGACCTCTACATCGACAGCTATCGCCGCTACAAGCGTGGCACGGCAAAGATCGCGGAATGGCTTGCAAATGCCGGCCAGCTCTGTGGTGTCGATGTTCGGGCTGGCACAAAGTCGAGCCCTGAAGGCAGATATCTCATGCCATTGTCCAAGTTCTCCGAGCTTGCAGATGCTATCGTAACTTGCAAAGAGCCAGAAATGGAAGTCAAGCCAGAGCTGCTGGATCTACTCGGCGAAGTCATTTCTCTTCGGAAAGATGCATCTGTTTTCTATCGAGAAAACTCGTCAAGCAATGAGCTCTTCGAGCGGAACAATGAAGGGCATCTGTACACCATCGAAGTGCTTGAGAATGTTCTGTCCAGACTAGAGACCCTGAAGAGAGCCCAGCCATCGGCCAAACCCACACAGCCAGCCGCAGACAGGGAAGAACCCGCTGGCCGATACAGCAACATCTTCGATGCTCTAGATCTTGAGGACATCGCTGAACCAGTGGTCTCGCAAGAACTGATCAGATCTGAGAGGTCGCAAGGCTCTCAGAACAATGCCAGAAGCAAGACGAAAAGACGTTCAAAGGATGTCAACAGCACGATCGAGCTTGGCACTTCGGCGGAAGAGCTGTATTTCACGCTCTTCTGCTTTTACAAGGATCTCCACGACATTCAGTCTTACATAATTCAAATCTGGACCGAATACAAGGCAGGCGAGGTGCCCCTCGTGAGCGCTGCGGTTACTACTGATTTGGCCTTCGACATTGTCCAGCGCAAGGAGTATGAGATGCTGCGCGCCGAATGCTATGATGAAACTGATGGGCGTTTCAAGACGCTTAAGGAAATATTCTCCACAATGCATAAGTCAAGGACGTCTTCGGCTGTGCCGATGTACTTCACGTTTGAGAAACCAGGATCTCTCCTTAATCACGGCTACCTAGGCGAGCTTCTGTTTTCATATGTTGCAGGTGACATTACAAAAGGCTCGGAGCTTCCTGGCAATCCCAACCACGCTGACGATAGCCGGGCCTACCAGATTGCTGACTGGTGTTACATGCCGGCCTATATCATGTTGGACTGTGCGGAATCAGTTTCAGGAAGCGCAGCTAGTCAAGGTCTTCCCACCACCCCCTCGTCATCCTTTAGAAAGACCCATTCGGCCTCAGTCCTGCAGTCCGTTAAGAGATTCGGGAAAGAGTTCGGGGACTTCATACAAATCACGTTGGACATGGTCATGATCCGAGCAGCAGGAATGGATGGCAAGGTGAGCTCCGACGTGTGGACCACTGCCATATTCAACCTCATAGATCCGCACAAGCCTGATAGCAAGAAGAGGATGGGCGATCGAAACAACCGTCAACTTCGCAACACCATGCCGATATGGATGACCTTCGCCACGACAGTCTACTTGGACATTTGCAGGCTACTGGGCCCCGCTGTTGGAGGTGCATTCCAGGAGCTGCAGAGGGAAGGTAAGAGAATCTGCTCAAGTATGGAGCAAATGCTTCGATGGTGCAGACAACACCCCGAGCCTGCCTGGACACGGCAGCATGCGGCAATGACTGAGGATGTCGAACATCTCATTAGTCAATGTAGGTTTCGAGAGCTCCTTTCTACTGATAAATGCAGCTCGAGCTGACCTCTTCCGCCATAGTCATCGAGGAAGATATTGTGACACGCGCGAATGCTGTTCTTAAAGTTCCAGGCGGACCGTCAAACGCACCGCATTTTTTGATACAGCATAATCCTCTGTGGGCTGGAATTGCGATGTTTTGGGCCCAACTGAATCTGTGGGAATGCAGCATCGAGATGGTGAGTGCATTCGAATACAAGCTTTGCACACGCTGACCTTCACAGACCAACATCTACGCCATGACTGAGCATGCGATGCATCTGTATGCCCTTGCACAGATACACACTCAGATTGACTGGCCTGACATGGAATACCTTATTGGCCTCCATGGTCAGCAACATCTGTTTTACGGTGGTCGGCCAGTCACAATCTTGGAATGCTGTAAGAAATTCGCTTTGTCGATAGGCATGTCTGCCCAGCTCAGTGCCAAAGACCGACACAATAAACGGCATATATCCGCACGAGGCTTCCAGCTAGCAGTGAGGCAGTATCGACCCCACGCCATCCCAAGCGACTTGTTCAACTTCCGATACAACGTGATTCGTATGCGAGCCGGTGCGCCCGAAGGACCACAGGCCGACTTGCCAGCTCTTGACCTACTTCTGGAGTTCCAAAAGCGCATCAAACACGCGAGACTTGTCAAGAGTGAAAGTCAGTCGGCCTACGTAGTCCCACTTCTATCACGAGTTCAGACTGCAGTGGCTGCGGATGTCAAGCATCTGTCGTTTGATCTGTTCGCCATGCACCAGCGCTGTTGGAACTTCCTTCAACGACTACGGAATGAGATGCATGATGATCTCGCTCTTATCAACAGGCTCACAAATACAGCTCTATCTCAGGCTGATCTGAGAGCCACACGGGATATGATTGTTACAATATTCAACATGCTGGAGTTGTACTCTGAGAAACATGGGCACGAGACTCCGCAGTCTCGCCTTGAGTCACGAATTTTGAATAGTGTCGAAAGTACCGTTCAGGACATTGTCATGGAAGATGGAAACACTGGTCTAGTCACAGTCGACAATCACCTTGTCAGTCAGAAGAATGCGCGTAGTGCTCTGCCTCGTACTGTCGCGCCCGAAGATGCCGACACAGAGAGCGACAGCGACGCACCAAGCATCGATCCTGGTGAATTCGCAATGCTGTCAAGAGCATTGAATACGCATCCAAATCGTAGCGTCACTGATGAGGAAGTCAAGGAGGCCTTGAAATTAATGAAAAAGACCCCGCTCCACAAGATGCCCCCAGAGTTGCGGGAGCTCTTTGAAGACGGGAAAGCCGATGGTGTTGACCTGTCCGGAGGCTTTATGGCCGTGGCACGAAATCTCATGCGAAAGCATAGTGGCCTGACCACGGCGCAGGAACAAGAGCTGTTGAAAACCACCACCTTGGAAGATCACAACCGGCTACTCAAAACTTTCCTTGCAGAAGCCGATGGCAACGGTCGAGTCACAGAGGCCACTAGTAAAGGCAAGAAGAAGCGGAATAACAAGAACAAGAATAAAAATCGCAAGTTGAGGCAGAAAGCACAAAAGTCACAAGCGACTCCTGCTACGAATGACGGAAATTCAAACGATGATGAAGCCAGCGACGATTCGATCTCGAACTCGAGTGGCACATCACTGCCTGTCGGTCCGCCCCTCGAGACCGTCTCGCAAAAGCCGATCATAGGGCAGAAACACTGGCTCACAACCGGACCGAAGAACGAACAGGAGTGGGCCCAGTTTAGGGAAGCCCGGCGCGTAGGCAAAATGTTCATCGACGGCGAGGAGTTCACCATGAACTTTTCAGCGCAGAGAACTTTGAATCTTGATGGGATGTCAACATTACAGAAAGATGCGCTGGTTGATCTCTTGGCGAATTTGAATTTGCGGAGGACGATGTGAGATACATGTATAGAATGACTTGGGGCTCGATTTCTACGGACGTTCAAAATTAGCTGACAGGTTAATTCATGGCTTGATGGTCGATACTATATGTAGTTCCGAGCAATACCTAACCCTCGCGAATTTTCGCACATTTTCTTGCCACTACGCCGGACTTTTCTCCTTTATGTCGACAAACTTCGCGGAGCGAATCCAAGAATTCTGAAATTCGCACTTTTCATCTCGACGATCATCCATGGCTCGAGCCTAAGTAAGTATACAGTAGGCAGCATAAAAATCCAAAGCACAAGATACGCTTCAAATCCACACATACACACATACCTACATATATACTATCCCACCACAAAAAAAAAAGAAAAAAAAATCCACTCTCCGGGTTCAAAAAAAATATATTTATCAAAAAATCCTATCCATATCATTCAGGTAAAAATCCCAGTCCTACCCAAACTCAAGGCCAAAGAATCGAAAGTCCCGCTTTTCATTATTCTTTCTAAACCCTCATCAACTCACAAGCCCCATAAGTAATGCTAACCCCCTTCTTCGCCTGGAGAACACAGGCTCCATACGTGATGGAAACACCTTTGCGGCCTTGAAGGATGCAGTGGCCGAAAGTCGCGACTTCTTGGGCGGTGGGTTTGTAGAGTGTCATTTTGATTTTGGTTTTGGTTGGTAAATGAGTGTGTGTGTTTGTGTGTTTGTGTTTGGTAAGCGAGTGTGGTTGTGGTGGTGGGGGAGGTGGGTTGGGAGGGGGGGCTAGATATAGGAGTATGTATGGTCGTGTTAGTATTGTTGTTGGTGGCCAAGGAGGGGGGCTTTGTTTTGGGATTGGGACAAAGAGTGTGGCTAGATTTGGTCATATTGTTGTTGCTGGCTTTGCTGGAATCTAGTCTACTTTCGAGGTCATGGAATGTTTGAATGGCTTCGTGTCATTGTCAATGGCAGATGTAATTTTAGAGACAATTGATGCTCGTTCTCATTTCCCGCATGTGCAGGACACGTGACGCATGGAGTTCGAGCGAAGTGAGTGGCTAGTCATTCTCGCCAAAATCGTCATGTCCAGTGCTTTTCGCATGCTGCAATGCCCACTTCTCACCATTGCCCTTCTGCCCGCATTGGTTGCATTTCAGTGAGAAGCCTTGGGTGTCCGTATAGTAGTGCCGACTTTGCAGAGTCTTGCAAAGCTCGACTGCTGCTTGCAGTGCTCCACCGTCAATCTCCTCGCCGTCCATTTGTAGTACATCGAACACTTTTCGGTCAAACTCCGGCTCCGCTCCGCTGAAGGGCGCCACAGCACAGACATCGTAGTGAATGCCGGAGTAGACCAAGATACAGCGCGTCGGTTGTCCTTCATTGAATCTGTCGACTCTGCAGTCTTGCACGTTGATGCTGCAGATCTCGATGCCGAAATGTTGACTCAAGATGGAAAGCTCGATTCCACCTCCCCATGCGTCTTCGCGCTGAATCCATCGACAGTAGTCATCTGGCTCCTTTTCGAGCACGTCTTTCGTGAAAAATTCTTTCTCATTCTGGATCTTCTCGGCGACGATGGAACGAAGCTCGTTCATTGTATCTATTCCTGGAAGCACAGCAGAAGAAAGAGCACGGAACATGCAGCTGTTGTCATCGGGCATGACGCGTAGAAGCATGACGCCTTCCATCTGGGGAACAGGAACCTCGGGCGGATCGCTTTCGACATCTCCCTTTGGCTTTCGTGAAAGACTGAGTGGCTGGTGTGGAAAATCCCCCGGCTTGTGCTGTGGCGGTGATGTAAGCTCTCGAGGTGGAAGTGCTTTGACTGTCTCTGGTGCTCGAGTCGATCCGGCCATAGGCTCTTCTAGCTTTGCCTGGACATTAAGAGGAGACACGATCAACTGCTCCCCATTGAGCTTGAGGGGAAGATCTGAAAGCTTGGTCTCGGGACTTATCGACTCGGTGTTGAACGGTTGAGGGGGAAAGCCATACTTGATGTCGAAATGTGCAACGCCAGTCTTTTCTGATATCTCCCGCCTGAGGTCGGCATATGTTGCATTGCTGTCTATGGAAATGGTCGCAACGCCTTGCGGTCCTCTCGCCCGCAGGCGTATGGTTGCAGACATGTGGAATCAGGGAGAGCGTTCGCGTTGCTGTTGATGCTAGGGGGCGGTATTTGCTTGCGCGTAGATAGTATGTTATATGGAAAGGACTTTCACAAGCTCAAGTGACAAGCGACACCTGGAAGTGAATGAGACTTGAGTGAATGGCAGGCCCGGGCGGAATTCGGCCGAAGATTTGCCGGGAGGGCGCGTCGTCTCAGCACAATGAGCATAGGATAGTTCTAGGATAGCAGAGCATAGAGCGAGAGCATAGCATAGCCGTCCTCCGTACTTCTTCTACACATCCCACATATCAATACGAACACGCCGGCCCGCCATGGCTTCGGCAAAGAGCCCCAGCTCGACGCCTGTACCGACCACCGAGCACGCGAGCGAGTCCCAGATCCCAGAGGCACAATGGAAGGCCATGTTGAAGGTCTTGAATGCCATCTACGACTACCGCACCGACGATGGCTTCGATCCGAGCAAGCTGTTCCAACGCAAAGTCAACAAGCGCGTCATTCCCGAATACTACGATACCATCAAAGAACCCATGGCACTGTCGACCATCAAGCAGAAGATCCAGCGCAAGGAATACCAGAGCTTCGCAGAGTACGTACGGGACTTCGCCCTGATCCCACACAATGCGCAAGTCTTCAATTTGCCCGAGAGCGGTGCATTTCAGGATGCGCTGGTGATCAAGGAGCAGCTGGAGAAGCAGTTACACATGCTGGTCGCCCAGGGCCTGATCACTCAGGAAGTCGCCACCTTGCCAGATTTGGGCGAGATTCCCACATACGAGAATGTGCCGCTGGCCGAGCCCGCGGAGGCTGATGCGCAAGATGAGGAGTCGTCGGATGAAGATGCGGAGGACGACGATGACGAAGATGGGGACGAGGACGAGGATGGCAGGAAGAAGAAGCGACGAGGGCCGAGGGCGTCCACATCGATATCAAAGCGAGACGCTGGCGACGATGCGGATGGAAAGCGTGCGCGGGGGAGACCTCCTAAGCTGCTGACTCCCATGGAAGCTCGCATGCAGACCATTCTCAAAGGCATCAGGAAGCCCAAGGACAAGGCCGGTCAGCTCATGATCAAGCACTTTGATCGTCTGCCCGACAAGACCGCCATGCCCGAGTACTATGCCGAAATCAAGAACCCCATGGCATACGATCAGCTGAAGCGGAAGGTGAAGAGGAAAAAGTACAAGACCTTGGAAGACTTCATGGCAGATGTCAATCTCATGTTCAACAACGCCAAGCAGTACAACCAGGACGATTCTCACATCTACAAGGATGCCGTCGCTCTGCAGGTTGAAGCTGGAAAGCTCTACGACCAAGAAAGAGCAAAGCCAGATGATGCGTTTGCCGACGACGAGGGCAAGGTTCCGCTACCGAATGGTATCCTGCACAATGGCGAGCTGTACAAGGTCGGCGACTGGGTGCACATTCAAAACCCCAATGATCTCACCAAGCCCATCCCCGCCCAGATCTACCGCACCTACAAAGCACCTGGTGGCCAGAGCATGGTCAATGTCTGCTGGTACTATCGACCTGAGCAGACGGTGCATCGTTTCGACAAGCATTTCTTCCCGAACGAATTGGTGAAGACGGGGCGATATCGAGACCATACAATGGACGAGGTCGAGGGCAAGTGTTTCATCATGTTTTACACACGCTACTTCAAGGGTCGGCCGCGCAATATTGCCGAAGGCACCGAGATCTACGTGTGTCAGTCACGATACAACGAGACACTTCACCAGTTCAATACCATCAAGACGTGGGCCAGCTGCTTGCCAGACGAAGTGCGCGATAAAGACTACGAGATGGACCTGTTTGACCATCCGCGCAAGATGAAGAAGCATCCTTCACCCATCGCTTATCTCATAAAGGACGAGCAAAAGGAGACCGATGAGCTTCCGAAGCCTCAATGGGGCGCAGAAGGTGCGCCACCAAAGGTCGGAGCAGTTCACAGAAGACCGCGAAATGAGAAAGATTCGCCACCTCCAGAACCAACCCCTCCGCCGCCACCCAAAATGCCAACTCCACCACCACGTCAAATACCTCCAACTCCCCAACACTCCTACACACCTGCCATGCCGCAACAACCTCAACCCGCGCGTCCGCAGCCGACAGGAAATATGTCGATGCAAAACTACACTCCCGCTCGACCGCAGCAGTGGCCAGCGCTCGCCGCCCCATCACCAGCGCCTCAGCGACCTCCATCGGCAACGCCAGTGAGCTATGCACCCGCAACGCCTCAGCAAGCGCCCGCAGCCATGCCTCCACGGCCGATCCCTCAAGTACAGCCATCCTATCAGCAGGCACCACAAGGAATCCCGCCACCTCCTTCGGCAACGGGCTACCCGCCACGCCCCCCAACCGCCAACTACCGCGAGCCGCCGCCTGTCGAGGTCTACACCTTGCCGGATGCCGCGAACTTGTCAATCCCACCAGAGGTTCGCGAGCAGTATCAGCGTGATGAATTCGGACGGGTCCTCTTCTTCACTGTCCCGCCTGTCACTGTCGAGCAGCCGGCAGAAGTGCCAAGAGGTCACAGCGTACGCTATCTGGCTGCAAAGGCACGACGCGCTGAGTTGATCGAGAAGCGCAAGAAGGAACGCGAAGCTCAGAAGGAGGCTGAAGAGCGCGTCACCAAGAAAGCTCGTATCGAGGAGACTCGGGAGATGGCCACCACGGTCGGGGAAATGAAGCGCAAAGCACTTCAACTTCTTGAAAAGCAGCTCGCCGCTTCTTTGGTGGGCGAAATCGGCGATCAGGAGCTGAATGCCATCAGTGCGGCTCAGGAGGCAGAATTCGAGAGGAAGAAGGCGCAGCAGGAGAACAAGGAGAAGAGGACCGCGATGAGGAGCATCAAGCTCGGTAGCGATTTCTTTGCGGATGACTGGGATTCCCGACTCGTCCAGTAGGACTTCGCTCCAATATCATGAACTGTGCAAGGCGCTGGGATACGGATATGGGCATCGACTTGGGACTGCACGCACTTCAGACGAGCAGAGACTCTGAGGTCTTGGCATTGTGCTCCGCGTGTATTTTAGACCGATACCCATCATGAGAAAGCAGCGGCAGCCGCTCATGAGAGCAGGTTTGCGATGTGCTTTTTCGATATGCATCGCCTAGCCTAATATACTGCAACGATGGCGAACACATCAAGTATTGTACATGTATCCCTTGCCAGCTTTTCGACTTTTCTTTGTACAAGGCACAACGCATGCATGCATGCATGCATCATTGACTGCACTCCAGCTCACCGAATTCCACATCACGCTCTGGCAGTGGCATCTCCTAATTCTCAGGCGATGAACAAGCCAGCATCCTCCCAATCCTGAGAGAGTTGTTATTAGCGAAGATCACTCTGTAGTTCTATTCCCCCGGGTTAACGAATTCTCCGCACGCGTTCCTCTCGAACGCGCTTAAGATGAGCAGGTCCTCGAGTATCCGCTGTTCTATCCTTTGTTCCGGAATCGTAGGATTTCAAGTAGCTGGCTTTTGATGCTGAGGATAAAGACCCGGCAAGAGTTGCTGCCTCTGAGACTAGTTGTTTCGGCCTCGGGGGTAGATCTATGCATGTAGAGAGCTTGAGAAAATATTTCTACAGAGCCTTTCAAACTCGAATACGTAGTCGGGACGTCGTCGGTTACCTCCTACTCTAATGATGGGGACGTTGGGATGTAAATCTGTGCTTGAAAGAATAGTTCTACTGTCGTGAGCGAAAAGGCGGGAATTCTTTTTTTATGGCGATATTCTACCTACCGATGGACGAATGGAATGCAGAGAGGAGATGACTTGATCACCTAGATTCCTTCCAACATCAACGTTTTTGCAGAGGGTGAGGTAGGTTAGGGATCGAATGAGTGGCATTTTTTCGAGACTGGCGCTGGGAAGATGGTGGAGTTGCGGACTATCTGGAGACAGGAGAAGGTCAGCGGGATCGAGCTCGTCCTACGCGCGTGCGACTGGTGCTCGGGCTATAAGAGAAAAGGGGAATCCTATATAGCACGTACTTTTCATCGTCAAGAGTCTGTGCCTTAGTTCTACGAATATAAGGAGGTAGGCATGGCGAGTTGATATGCATCTATAGCGTCGAGCGCTCTCATTCTCGGGCTTGTACAGTACAATCATATCCGTGGCTAGAAGTCTATACGACGGTAGAACTACCTTGATTTGGGTTGTCGTAGGTAGAATATGAGCAGCCCGCGCGCTTCGATGCCTACATATATAGCTTGAAATTCGAGTGTTTCCAACAATGTATAGAATCCGAGCCTGAAAATACGGTTCTTTCGCAATTTGGACGGTATATCCGAAACTATAGCCATCGGCCTCGACGGTCTGTCTAGAGTGATGATGTCTCCGAGTCGTTGGGATGGTTATGCACGGTCGTCGGCGGGATGCTCTGGCCATGATGAATGAAGGGAGCGATGCAGGGCTGAGTGAACGACAATGCTTAAGACGCAGCGAGCGTGGAGCAGTGCTGTGCTCGTTGTCGCTGGAAAGATGTGCTTGGCCATATCTTGTCTTCGATATCCGGTCACTAGGCTTGCTTTCCGTCAGACCTCGTCGTGCGCTTCTCCCTAGCGCCTTTCTTCCTTCCTCTAACCTTCTCTTCGGGCGAGTCCCTTTATTCCCTTGCCTTCCCGACTCGTCCTTCCTTCCTGCCTTCTTCTCCTCTCTCTCATCCTCTCCAGAAGACTGTTCTTCCTGAACATAGTCTAGATCACGAGGATCCTGGTCCCGGTGATTACTGTAGAGATGCGGTTTCTTCTTCGCATTCTGTCCGCGATCCTTCTTCTCTCCTGCTGGCTGTAATGGAGATTTATACTCGATATTGCTGTTTGTATTGACTTGATCAGCCCATCCCTTCGACTGCGACCTCTTCCAGTCTTGGTTCTTGATGACTGGGATTTGGTGGCTGATGTCCATCTTGAGCTGTTCGAGATCGCGGGCGATGTATGAGGGCATTCTGGTTGGTATCCCTATGCCTGCAGTTGGATGGTTGAATGGTTCGATGCTAGGTTGGTTGGTTGGTTACTTGGCGGTGTGTCAACGAGCGAATGTTTTGAATCGTAAAACTAGCGGTGCTTACTTATCACATGAAGGCGGAGGCACGCTTGCCTGTGACAGACTTGGAAGCCTGTGACTAAAATCTCACGGGCTTCGAGCGTGTGAAGCGAAAGTCAATTTTTGACACATGCGATCGGCTTGTCCCGGCTTGTATATAGGATTGAGTGAATGAGTAATATCGTTGTTGGGAATAGGTATGCTCAATTTTCAGGCATAGGTCCGGAGGAAAAGCGGTCTTAACTCTTCATATATCGCATAGTTGGGAAATGTTTCAGAGTTGGAGCAAACGAAATCCTCATCGAGTGAAGGGCCTCAAGATTCGGGTTTGTATAATCTCTTCCATGGGCTTGGTTTTTTGTAGGATTCTTTCTCTTAGGAGACTCCACTTGCCCGGCTTAGCAAACTTGTCACTATCCGAATTCTGGAGGCAAGTCAATGTGAGAAGAGCATATTGCTCCCCCTTCCGCCCTGTCAATACGTCAATACGCCTCTCTTAAGAGTCAGGCCTATCTGAGGTGAGGACTTTCTTAGAGCCCAGGACCAGTCGGTGCCAATAGTTCTAGAGGTACTGCCAGTATGTACGCCCCTTAACCCCATGCCTCTGATACGAGCTCATCTGCCATCTGGTCGCGAGTCATCGTGCTCGAACATATGGATGATCCTGCCACGGCCGAAGCGCTCTCATGTGATCGATGGCCAACTTACACAAAAAGTGTCTATGGAGAACAAGCTCTGTACGATACTTATGACTTGCATCTTGGCCGAATTCAGGCCACCGCCGATGTCTTGGCGAGACAGTTCAGGGATCGCGACTCCTCCTCCTCCTCACAATCGATCTAATAAATGGCCACGATCTTTGCGCAAGGCTTCCGAGATGAGACACAACGTGACGAGGTGCTGAGTATAGACAAGGTCATAAGCAACACGCTATCAGCTTGGCGATATGCTTTGCTTACCATTCCGGCGCCCAATATGGCCTACCGGAACCAGAGACCGCAGAAGGACAAGTTACCACGCCACTCATACACGAAATCTAGCAGTCTTCATTGCGCTCACGAACTACCAACCTGCCCTTCACAATCGAGAGCATGAGTGAGAGGATGGAGAAGTTCTCGAAGCAAAACTTCCTTCAGAAATACTGCGCAGGCCAGCGCTTCTTGGCTGCTAGACGCTCGACTATGGAGGAGCTGCCCTTTTCAAGCTTAGACGATGACTTCTGCACATCCATTAGTGCACCGAACGCAGTGGTAAAGAAGCGGCCTGGATTCCTGGATCTTCCTGGAGAGTTGCGCAACAAAATCTACGCGCTTGCACTCGGCGGCCAGGAGATTCACATCAACGTCAAGCCTGTGCATGACAAGGAGAGAACTGCCTTGATTTTGGCCGCTAGGCTTCCAAAAGCACAAAGATACGGGCGTACACTCTATCAGCGCTTTCGCCTTGTACCTCCGGAGAACCGTACTCGCTGCGACTGGATCAGGTTCCGTCGCACAGTCTGCGACTGCTCGCACAATTTCGCCACAGAGTACGAGCATATCAAGCTGGTAGAAGGCGGAGAGCAGAAGACTACCAAGAAACCTTTCACAACCTACTCTGCCGAGCATGCATCATGCATGGAAAGATTTCAAGGTCGCAATCAGGATCACTATCGCGAAATGCGACGCCACAGAAACTCCAGACTGTCGCTCAATCTGCTGGCGACCTGCAGAAAAGTGTACGAGGAGGCAGCGTTCGTGCCCTTCGCATGCAATACATTCTCCTTCGACAGCGTACAAGACTTCCAGGACTTCGTCGTCCTTGCCCTTGATGAACGTCAGGTGTCACTGCTCACCACTGTCCACATTTTCGACGGGCTTAAGTTTCACGATTATGACACTCCTCTGTGGAATCAACTGAAACAAGAAACTCTGGATCTCGTAACTGCCCTCAAGGAACTTCGATTGACCATCGAACTGGAGTCGAGGATCCGGATGACCAAGGTTGCTACACGAGCGAAGCCAAAGCAGCCAGGACTGAGCGTGAAAGTAATGTTCGACTATAAGAACAAGGCCGCAGAGGAAGCGCACACTTTTGCTGCGACGGCGAGATGGGAGATCGAAGAGATCCTCAGCAAGGGGGCCGACGCTCTCGACTATGGTTGGGTACTTTCACCTCGGATGCCCGGTGAATGAAGTATGGCGGATGTCTACGCGTGTTGTTGTAGGACACGTTGGAAATGAGTCTAGCAAGTATTCGGATAGCAGATGCGGAGACTGCATTTGATGCAGTCCCAGAACGAGATGTCATTAAGAATTCCATCCCCTCAACCGTGGGCTTCATTTATGCACTTAAAATTCTCACGCGGCCAGAAGGCAGCTGATACATTACATGCCGGCGAATGTACTCTCGTGCAGCCTCTCTAGTACCCATAGCACTTGAACGTGCTATCGTCTCCACCCTCCGGTCGACGACAAAGACCCGCATCACTACACTATCGACAAAGGTCAGCGTCACTCTCAATCACCTCCTAATTAACTTCATACTCACACAATTATAATTTGACGGATGGGAACGCTACGGAATGAGAACACGTTTATCTAGAGGTGAGAAGACTCTACTTTCTCTTCCATGTGGTTCTGATAAACTCCAGCCATGTCTCGCCTCCCTCACCTGCCACGTGAAGGAGATCACTAATAGTGAGTGCTTCGACAAAGTCCAAAGACCAGCCACCGTTAGAGAAGAAGTTGACCCATACCAAGACTTCAAATAAGGATAGAACTAGTTGACCCAAAACAACCTCGAAATACAATTCAAAAAAACTACCATTAGATTCAATCTCGTCCTTTCGCATTTCTCCGTCTTCTACATATCCTCCACTACACCTCAGTACATCATCTCTCCACAACTCCCATACCTCCACTCATTGCCATTCCCCGCTTACAGAGCAAGCACAGCAACAACGCCACCCAAAACCGCAACCCCTCCAACCGCAACCTGAGCAGCAGCACCAGTATAAGGCGTAATCGACATGCTCGGAGAAGCAGCAGATCCCGTGCCGGAAGCAGCACCCATACCACTTCCCATATCAGAACCAGAGCCAGTTTGAGCTGGAGATTGTGGTTGGCCGTCACCTACAGAAATACATAAGCATATATCCATTTCCATTCATTCATACGTTGTGGATTTCATCGTGGTTGATACATACCAATTTGGCTAACGACAGCACCAGTAGCACTGGCATCAGATGATGATCCGTATCCAGGGCTGTCAGTAGCACTAGCATCAGGGGATGATCCGGACCCAGCAACGTCTGTGGAACCTGGTTGATTGGTCATGGCGTAGCGGGTTGCTGATGCGCCAGAATCTGGGCCAGCTTGGATCTGTCCGTCTCCTGCGTAGAGGTTAGAAGTGGCGTTGTGTGTGGGATGAGGAGCTGAAAATACCGATTTGCGAGACGGCTTGTTGGGCAGCAGCGATGCTGGCGAGAGCAATGAGTACGGAAGTGGTCTTCATTTTGATGGTTGGTGTTGCAAAAAAAAACGAGTGTTGTGGATTAGATGGGTGGGTGTTGGGTCGAGGAAGGTATCAGCAGAAAACGGGTCTTTTATCGAAATAGTTGTGCAAAGTTCCGAGTCTCATTGAGGAGTCGTCGTGAACGCTCTCCATGGTACAACTATATCAACGTTTGTTTTAGAGGGGTAGTGTGTTAGCAAAAGGGAGATTTGGATTCGTGGATGAAACACAAACTTTGAACTTTCGATATGGCTTGTGAGTTTCTCCTCACGACGTCTCGTGCTGTCTCGACGGCTCCGCATACTTTGTAGTGGTTGATGAGAGGAGAGAACTTTCTTCCGTAAAGAAAGCGCGTTCGTCTCTCCGCATGTGTGGTTGTGATGCGTGAGGTCGTTGAGTGAGTGCGGAGCAGTCGACGTTCCGTAGATTTCCGGTATTCTTTGCAACGAGTACCAGCATGCTGGCGGACAATAATGCGCTACAGCAATCACAGCCACAGCGAACATCTCAGTCTGAATCGTCCTCGAAGTCTCCTCCTCGTACTCATCCGCCTCTCGCTTTCGCCCAGCCATTACGTGCCCCTCCTGCCCTCCTCTCTCTGGCTCAAGATAATCCTCAACTCTGAACTCCATAGCCGAATCCATCTCACGGGCTCTCATTGCTTCGACCGCGACATCTTTCACGAGCTCGTCGGGACAATCGTAGTCTTCCAGCCAGGATGACTGACCTCGTCGACAAGCATACGCCTCGCTAACGATGTCTCGGTGGATCTTGCGGGCACACTTCGTGGGCACCAAGCCTTCAAGCAGTTGTGCCATTCTCGCTATGACGAGGTTTTTGGAGCGAACGTCTCCAACTCGCTCGCTATACAAGTAGTGCATTGCAATCTCCTCTGGCCAGACTTCCATAATTTCGTCAGTCTTCAGAAAATGCAGATACTCTGGCAAGCTGATCGTATGGACCGCGCCCGATACGTGGAGAGAGGTATAGGGAGAGGCATGCGCAAGGCGATCACGGTACGCGACTTGTAGAGGTACTTGTGTTGGATGCTGTGCCTTGAGCCTCCGTGATCCTCAGTATGGTTGACATGAATGGTGATGACACTCTCATCGTCATCGGAACTAAGACTTGTCAATGCCGGATCCATACCGGTCGAGGACCACGGGTGCCGACGGAGAAATATGACAGTCAAGCCTGAACGGCGGATCGATGCCCATGCGGCGGTGCAGCTTCCATGCGCTCTGATATGCACGACCGTTGCGCACCTCATAGATCTTCCTTTCTCACAGCATACCGATCATTCTCATCCAACAGCACCCACTCTCCATCACCACCATCCTGCAGCCTCCCCACCTTCTCCATCATCTCATCGACAATCAGTCGTGCCACGTTCTTGCCCATCAAGGCATTCGTCTCCATCGTACTGATGAAGCTATCCATGCCACTAGTATACCAGAGTCCATCATCCAACTTCAACTCCTCAAAAGTAACCCTAGGATACACGTAGGGATAAGAGTTCCACACCTTCCTGTACATCCAGGTCACGTCCCTCTGGCTGATCGCATCGCCTTGGTTGTCGGGTAGGTGGTCTACGCCAAGAAGCGCTGCAAGCCATGATGCAGACACTGGCTCTGCTGAGAAGATCTTGTACAGATACTCATTAGTGCCGGTGTTCGGGTTGACGATCGGGCGGAGGAGGGAGATGGAGAGGAAGCCGGGACTGCCGACTGTTTTATTGCCTTTTCCAGGAGTTTCGGAGTCGGCGAGTGTAGTAAGGATTGCTTGCGGTGGACTCTGGTCAGAGGCGAGGCTGAAGAAAGTCGGCGACAGAAGGTGCGGAGAGGTGAATAGAGTGACGTGGAGGGAAACGTATGGAATCGTGTCGGGCGTGTAGGTGGAGGAGGGTAAGGTGATGTTGGTATATTGATATGGTCCAGCGAGGACCACGGCATCGAAGTGCTGTTCGGTAGCCATACTGTCCTTAACGCTTTCGAGCGACAGGGTGTATCCGTCCTTTTCCATCTTCTGTATCTCCTTCACGCCCGTCTCTAAATGCACAGCCGCACCACTCGCCTGTAGCATCTTCTCAAAGATCCTCCAATTTCCACCTTCAACAGCCACAGCACCCTCAGTCGCCATGCAAACCATCGCCTCCAAACCATGGATGTACTTTAGATTCTGAGCATAGTTGACCCTTGTGCTCGCTTGTACCACATCCTTCCCAAAGCGTCCTGTAATTCCATTCTCACGCATAAACTGCTCGCCGGTAGCAGCTGTGACAGCCAGCAGTCCTAAATCTTGCGCCGCCTGAGTCAAGCTCTTGAATGGAAACACGCCAGGCTCTTGGGTATCGTGCTGAGAATTATACATCTTCAAGAACTTCCCAACCACGCTCTTCATCAACCTCTGCGTCTTGATGGGTGCCAAGCCATACTTCCATATCAGCTTGGCCGTATCCCACCATCCTCCATTGATCTCAAGAACGAAGCTCTGTCCGTCCCAGATGCCAAGCTCGTTCCCTGGAGTCCCTTTTGGATTGTCATTGAAGTCTGTGGTGCTTAAATTGAACTTGGTCACAGCATCGGTGAGAATGTGGTTGACTTGGACGAATATACTAGCGCCAAGCTCAACGGGCAATGTAGGGTCGTCGTATGCGCTGACGGTGGTGGAGCGACCGCCGATGTAATCGTTGCGCTCGAAGACGGTAAGGTTGAGGGGGAGTCGAGAGGTGATTCCATAGTGGTGGAGGTGGTAGGCTGCTGATGAGCCGGCGGCGCCAGCGCCTGGGAGAGAAATGTATCAGCTTACGAGCTACTGCAATGTCTACGACTAGATAGATGGTACCTATGATGGCGATATTGATTGGCGTGACGTCGTCAGCATCGCCGTCGCTGCCTTGGAAGACAATCTGTTCTGTCTGCTGGGCGGAAAGGAGGTTCGATAGCAGCAATAATGCCGTCGCATACACATTGGTATTCTTCATGATATGGCAGGGTGTTTGTGCCTGTTGTCAGGCATGTGTGAAGGTGTACTACATGGTTAGCTTGGTATTGTCTCTCGTAAGACTGCGTTCCAGTTGATGTCGTGCAAGGCAAGGCAGCCCTCGACCCCAGCGACCCTCCGCCCGCGATATCGCAAGATGCCAGCGCACTGATGAGGCAGACACGCTGGCCGATCTGGAGCTACGTACTTCTACATACCACCCGGGACATGCCTGCCAAGTGGTGATACAATGACTTCAGCGAGCCCGCCGCCATGTTGAGAAGCCTTCAAAGCCACACCGGGACATCCCAGGAACTATGCTGTAGTCTGTAGTACTATGCTTGGCACTATGGAGAAGAGGTCTTGGCTGGGGAATGGTCCAAGGACGCAAGAGACATGGTAGAGCGCATACGAAGGAGCGGCGCTACTTCACGACAGCGACGAGCCTGCAGGAGATGGCTCCGAAGGGTCCTAAGGAGACACGATATCAGGCCCTGCGAAAGCACATGGCGCGGTGCATGATGATCAGCGATGATCAACGACACGAGCAGCGCAGACATCGACGATTGGCCTTGGCATTTGCTGCCCATGTCTTGGCAATATCCGAGCTGCATCACGTTTCGTATGTGGCGATTTCAAATGGAAGCATTCGTCCCACAATCGTCCACACAAGTGGCTTTCCGTCCTTCTATTGATTCCAAACAATCTGCCACGCAGGTACGAGCACGTGGGCGGAGAGATAAGCTTTTCGAGGCCACAACTCTCGGCTGTGCTTGGATCCTCTTAAACTCCAGATTACCACACGCCGTCATCGCTCTTTCACCTGTGACATTCACACATTGTCTTGTTGTCCTGATTCCACATACATGGCAGAGGCAAAGCGCAGTCAAGAGGTAGACTATGCGAGGCTTCTGGTAAGATATCGCTGACTGTTTATAGCGCCTGGATGATCTTGCACGTATTCGAAATAATCAGCGGAAGAGTAGAGCACGCAAGAAGGAATATCTAGAGAACCTAGAGAGCAAATGGAAGCAATGCGAGGAAGTTGGGATGGAGGCCTCGGCGGAAGTGCAGAGTCTGGCGCGTGCAGTTCTTGAGGAGAACAAACATCTTCGACAACTACTACAAGAACACGGCATCGCTAAACCAGACGTTCCAAATCCCTTTGCAGTGTCGAATCTGCAGTCGTCTATTGGGAAGAAGCATCCATGTGGAGGGGGAAGCTGTCGTGGAAGCACTCTAATGAGTCAGGGTCAATCTCCAGCAGGTCAATCTCCAGCTCGAGCAATCGAACCTCTTGCGCAACCCCCACCACTGATATCGCAACGGCACAACTCTTACAGCTCACTTTATACAAGCGCCAGCTCAGGGAGAGAATCTACAAGCGACGCCTCTCCAGCGGACACTTTCGATCCTCTTGATCGCGCCCTTCCGCTGCCGGCAATGGACGAGTATCACCCCACATCTGGAAAGCCACCGAAAAAGCCAATATCGACAGTCAACATGTCAACTTCAGGTTACAGCGAGCTCACAAGCGGCGATCCAACATATCTTGGACTGCTCGCAACAGCTCGAGTACCACAAACCCAACATCCAGCCACAAACCCTCGCGTAGCAAGCATTCTCGCAGCATCACAGGGAGATCCCAATCCTCTGCAAGAAATGACCGTTACGGACGATGTCAACAACGGCCACCTCTGCGACGATCTTTACAGTCAAGTTCACGACGCAAACGATGTCCTACCTCCAGACGCGATCGATTGGGGCACATTCCCAGACTGGATGTCTTTGGACAATCAAGCACAATGACAATTGTGCAAGCGCCAGATGTCCTTGGCGTGGAGCAAGATAGTAGGGCGGCTGATGACAAGCTTCATCATCATCATCAGCAGGGCGAGGCTCACACGATTGTCGCTACCTGATCAACGATTCCGTATCCGTATTCGGGGAGTTTCGGGGTATGTAGGAAGATCTTGGAGTAGTTATGATAAATACATTTTTTTTTTTTTTTCAAAAACTCTGGAATTCGAATTTTTTTCAAATCCAGTTCGCAGTCTCCTTTCTCTTTTCTTCTCGTTCATAAAACTTGTGCAATGCTTTTTTGGACATCATAACATGTAACCCTTCGTATCCTCTCCGGAGTCCGCAACTTGCTTCTTCCCCCAAGATCCACACTCTCTTTCCCACTTTTCGCAACTAATAACGTAGACCGATGCATGAATAGACGGAGACGGAGACGGAGACGGAGGTCGGAATTTATCCTTTCTTTTTTTTTTTCTTTTTTCTTAATACGCAGAACTTTACCGGCCTTGAAAAAAGGTAACTGTGAAGCTGAAAACAGACGAAGGGAACTGCGGTTGTAGGTCACATCGCTCTTATGTTGTTTAATGATTTCTTTTTTTTTTTCCGAACTAGAAGAATCGAATTATTTTCGTTTTATATTTTTTTTTTTCCTCTCGTCTTTGACTATCTTGAAGCTTGGAGAGGGGGTTTTTTTTGTTTTTGACGGGCGAGAAAGGATTTGAAAAGTCATGAGGTTTGAGATTGGTGATGCAGATGATTATCTAGGTATCATCTAGTCCATCTCCCTGCAAGCATCTCATGTACAAAATTTTCGTCGTCGTGCTCGTGCTCTTAGAGGGCGAAAGCAAGGACACCCATGGCAACAGCGCCAACGTATGGGACTGCAGTGGCAAGAGCGCCATCGTCCGAGGTGGAGGTGGACATGCTGGATGCAGCAGTGATGGGCTGGGTACTGGCACTTCTGGTGTCGGTGCCGGTGTAAGTGGCAATGGTATTGCCAGAGTCGTCGGTGGTGTATGCGTATCCAGACTGGAGGTTGATATCTGTGGTGGTGGCGTAGAGAATGTTGGTCGCGGTTGGGGTGGTTCCGATGTCAGTGGTCTCGGTGAGGGTTTGACGACCGGTGGAGACGCCGACGTCTGTGGTGGTGGCGACCTCTGCGGTGGTGACTGGCACGTAGGTGGTGCTGAGGCCTACATCGGTGGTGGTGACGCGTGTGGTGAGGACCACACCGTTCACATCTGTGGTTGTCGAGCAGTTGTTTCCGCCGTCATCGTCGCTGCTGTCTGGGCTGTCGCAGTCAGAGTCGTTCTGAGCGATTGCGAAGGAGGCAAGGCCGAGGAAGACAAGATTCCTGAACTGCATTTTGATGATGTAGCGAGGGAATTGATTGAGGTTGACTGGATAGTTGTGGATTGATGAGATGGTTGAGCGGTGAAATCCTCCTGCTTGGCCGTGGATATATATCTTGTTCGACAGTAAGGCGAGGACACTCTTCCTCCTTGATCGAGCCGATCTGGGAGGCTTGTGTCATGGTGATGCTACGGGCAGTGACAGTGTTGTGCTCCGCGGTCACGCCTATGCATGTGGCACTGTCTATGCTTTGGCTTCATCAGTGACATTCAAAGACAATAAGGCAAACTTCATGTCTGTACATTAGCCATGCGAGGGGTGTCCAATGGTAGCATGCGTTTCAGCAGCGCTCAACAGGACGTTATCTCTTCGCAGCTCATCTGCATGCGAACTCTCATGTCGCCCGCGGTCTTGGAGAAGATGCAAGTGCTTAAAGCGTTCATTGCCGAGCAGCAAGGTTACTCAATTTCGCTGCTATCGTTCAACGACTGCAGGCGCCAACGTCAATCGTCCATAGTGATCGGTTCCAAGCATGGGCGACTCCGAAGGGATGTCTTCGTGGTCTGATCTGAATGCATTGACTATAGTGGACCCAGCTTGGCAAGCACAGGAACACTGGGAGAGGGTTAGACAGAGACAACTCCCGTACTCCCGTACTCCAAGCGTACCGAGTAGCTGGTCCTTGGGCTCTTCACGGAATGCGTTTGAGGGCGTGGTTGTTTTCCACAAAATGTGCCTAAGGCAACTTCGCCAACCTCAGCCTGGGCCCTCGGAACGGCGTGCATGTGATGAGCCCGTGCCCCGTGGTCGTCAGTTCAACGTGAAGTCAAAATGTCTAGTCGGCGTTAGCGGGTGCATGCGGCTTGGCGGCAGGGGTGAAGATTCGGATGTGGCTCCGTCGGCGACTTCCGCACGCATTAGTTCTATCTTCTACGAAAACTTGGACCCGACAGAAATCCTGCAGACTATACAATGATATAGCCGCGGCATCTAGATGCTCGCAGGGCCCTCGAGACTAAACCGAGCCCCAGCTAGCCGCCCGAGCCCCAGCATAACCCGAGATTAGGGCTAGTATAGAACCGCGCCTATGTTAATATCTCTTTAATTACGCGCTGTTTCCGCCTAATACGTCGTGTTTACGTTCTTAGTTAGTGTTGTTTATAGGCATAGAGCGCGTTACCCTAGGAAGTCGCGTTTCTAAGTCGCGTATAGTATACTAAAAAAATCGCATTATTACCCTCTCTTATAGCATATCGCTATACCTATTAAAATAGCTTAATCTCTATCGCATAAGGCATATATCGAAGAGTTTCTAGCGTCTAATAATAATGTTATCGCCGCCGCCGCCGCGGAGATAGAGGTAGAGGTAGAGGTAGAGGTAGAAGGCGCGGTAGAAGGCGCGGTAGAAGGCGCGGTAGAGAGGGCGGATGTTATGTCGTAGGAAGAAGTCTAATTTATCTCGGAGACACGTATTCGAGGCCGTAGTTACTCGCTAAGCGTGCCTCGCGAGCGTATATCGCTACCTAACAACCGATTAGTATCGCTACGCCCTTAGAAGCACCTATTTTCGCTAAAGGAGCGCGTCCGTAGACCTATACCGTAAGAGTCGACCTTTCCTTCTTACCGAGCCCTCGAGTCTTATGTCTACGTATTCGGTAAGGCTACTAGATACGAGTTTAAGTAGTATAAGCCGTAGAAGAATAAGGACGGCATTAAATACCGCTACCGTTAGGTCTACGGTTGCTTTAGTAAGCCCGATAAGCGTACGTAGAAATAGGACGGCGAGATAAAACGGAAGTCGACTTTAAAGAAGATAGGCTATAAGTTCTATTTCTACGCGGTTACTATCGATCTAGCTTAGCCTAAGGGTTAATAGGTTATCCGGCATTCTACTAAAGAAGAATACTATCTCTATAACTATAAGAAGGACGACGTTATCGCTCTTACTACTTATAGGCGGCGCTCGAGGACTATACAATTCCTAGAATAATTAGAGCGCTTATAGTAGGCTCGAATACTAACCTCGAAGATTATAGCCTACTTCCGCGGGCGTAGTATTATTATTAAACTAAAGGACGTACGAAATGTTGCTATAGCTCGTAATATTAATGCCCGATAAGAGATAAACTAGGCTTAACGGATGGTTAAGTTACTAGACGATAATAATATCTTCTACGAGATTAATACTAACCCTTAGAACGGCGCTATTCGTAGTATAGTTACCCTCTACCCTAAGTTAATCGAGGCCTTTAAAGAGATACTATATACGCTTATTATTAATACTACGTACTTAACTAATATGTACAATCTCGAGCTACTAGACATTATCGCTACTAGACCGATGAACGATACTATTAAGCTTAGTGTTAGCCTTATAAAACCGAAGCCTAAGAAGGCCGACTTCGTATAGTTACTACGTTCTATAAGGAATGGTCTTAAGTAAGCTAGATGTAGCATGCCTCTTATTATCGGCACTAACCGTGAAGAGGCACTAATCTATACTATTAAAGAGGTTATACCGGAAGCGATAAACATCGTTTGCGACTAGCATCTTTAGTAGGACGTCTTAGCTCGTATACGTAAAGAACGTAGCGAGTTTATATAGATAAAGGGCCCTAACGGTTACTAGATTAATAGTCTAGTAACTAATAAGTTCCTTAAGCTATTCGTGTATACTGTCCATAGTTAAACTAAGGCCGAGTTTAACGAGAACGCACGGAAATTAGATAACGTGTACCCTATGTTTAAGAGCTACTTAAATAACAACTAGTAGCGCTATAAGACTTACATTATCGACTACTAGACTAACTAGGTTCTACACTTTAGCTATAAGACAACATTACGAGTTAAATCTACGTATAGACGCATTAAGGTCTAGCTTAACTATAGTAGCCGCTACGATATATTTACCTTATTTAAGAGCCTTCTTAACTAGTAGAACGAAGGCTATAATCGACGCCGTGTCCGCCTTACTAAGAACCTAAAGAGGTATAATAAGGCCCTTACTAGACTATTCTAGGTAAGCGTTTCTCGGGTTATAAGCGATTACTACCTACTAGAAGTAAAGGTCTAATACTAACGTGTAACCGACCTCCTATATACTATAACCGATAATAATAGTAACGAGATTAAGTACTCGGCGTACTCGTGTACGTACTTATACTACCGCTATAACGACTACCTAAGTAAGACTTATAGTTATCCTTATAAACACGATATTATAAAGCTTCTCGAAATAGGTAGTAGCCGCGCTATACTACTACCGAGCTACTTTTATAGGTACTAGCTTATTAACTTCCGTAAAACGTGTAACCTACGAGAGCTAGAAGTTATCTTTAGTAACCGGAAACCTCTTATTAGCGGAGCTACGTTATATACTATAAAGCGTACTTAGATAGCTCGCGAATTAGACGACTTAAACGAGACTACGGTCGCTAAGAGATAGAAGCTTATAATAGCTAGAACGACCGACTTTATACTCGAGCCTAGTATGTCGCTAACTTAACTAAGAACAACCGTTAAGCATTGCAAGTACGTTAAGAGCTAATGCCGCACTTAATAGTGCCCTTACTAGAAGGCTAATCGTGCGTATAGCTCTACCTACTACCTAAGCGGATTCGAGTACTATAATCTACGCGTCGAGTCTTTACTTCTAGTAGCTCCGGAGCCTCCTTCTAAGCTAGATATTCTTCGACGAGAGATTAAAGACCTACGTGTACGTAAGGGTTAGCGTCTATAAGTAGAAGAAGATCGTAGGAGATAATAGCTTAAACATAACCGTTAGTAGGTAGTATTAATTAAATAATAGCGGTAGTAGGCTGCTTAGTAGCAATAATAGCGATAGTAGGCTACTACTTAGTAGCAATAACCGCGATAGTAGGCTACTACTTAGTAGTAATAATAGTAGTAGTCGCTTACATAGCTAGTACAACGGTAGCTAATAGTAACACTTTATTAGAATATACTATAGTAATAGCACTAGTAGTATTACATATAGTAGTAAGCTAGTTAGTAGTAGAGAGACGATTATAAGCTAGCCTATATAGTATCGCGTAGTTATAAGGCGGTAGGTCGCAAGCCGCTTAGACCTAAGTAGGTAGAGCGGTCGCACTATGCTAACTATGCTAACAACACCTAAAATTTGCCTATACTACTATCTTACTAACAATCTTTAGCTTTATAGTAGTATTAGTTGCCCGGTTAGAGGTGCTTACGGAGACCCGATAATCGCTTCTATCCGCGATTTTGTATGGAATAGTCGATCTCGTAATCTCGGGTTATGCTAGGGCTCGGGCGGCTAGCTGGGGCTCGGTTTAGTCTCGAGGTCGCAGGGCTGGTATTTTCAATCTCCAGAGCTCCTCCTGCCCAGCTGCTGGTAGATCATACTGACCATATCATAGTGAAGGGAAGGCCCTCTCACCAGCGCGGCTATAGCCTCATGTTGATGGCAACACTCGGTCTCTTGTTACAGAGCCGATTCACGCTCGTCAAAAGAGCAACTATGGCACGCGTAAAGCTGCCATCCAAAGTCTGCTGCTAATCTGCCCGTTGAGCGCATGTCAATCCCTCCACGGAGCGCCCTCGCAGCATGTCACTAGAACTAAATACCAATCGAGCATGTCATAATACGTGACACAGGGTGGCGGCAACGCTGGCAGCCATCGCGACTCCGGCTCATCCATATCTTCTCTGCTGTCCACCTTGGTCCCGGTCTACGCACCTAGAACTTATCTCGCATCTCTGCCACAATGGCAACGAAGTCCAAAGCAGAAAGCCAGTGCGTTTGGCGGGCGCCAGCAATACATGGCTCTTAAGGATGAACTCGTATTCTATCTTTCAGTAACGTAAGTCCAGGGCCGACATACTATGCACAGGTCTTCGTTGCCTGGCTTTTCCTGGCTTAGGTCATGTTCGTGATCACTATAGAATCCAAATTCTTCGTTCGCCTCCGCCAATACTACTATAAGGATGCCATCGGGAAAGAATCCTCGCTTGTTCGCACAGTCTGGCTCGCTAACGTGCCTAAGGACTTGGCCGAAAAGGTCGAGGATCGCGACACTGCTGCACAGAAGCTGGAAGCTGGAGAGGTGAACCTGGTTCAGAATCATGTCAAGCGAATCGCGAAAGATAAGAAGAAGGTTAAACGACAAGAGCCGAATTATGGACAGCAGCCTACTGTAATAGGGCCCATCACATCGTCTTCCGAAGCTCAAGTTCCTGAAGAAAGTGGACACTGTCGACTAGGCACGAGCCAGAACTGAGCCGACTACTACCAGAGATCAAGAGTGAGCAGAACAGGCTGCGTGGCGATAGGTCGGACGCCCAAGGCGTGTGCTTTGTTGAATTCGAAACATTGAGAGCTGCACACATCGCCGTGCAGAAATGCGGAATCAGGAATAAGGCAAAGATGACTCCGAAAGAAATTGGCCTAACCCCGGAGAACGTGATTAGGCCTAATATCATCACTCCGTTTTGGAAGGTACAGCTCTTCAACGCCGCATGTACATCGTTTGTGTATTTCCTTTGCATATTCTAGACTATCCCTGTGGCGGTCATTGGAGCGATCACCAATATCGACGTGAGCAATCCTTCGGCAGCACAAACAAACACCGGCGACCAACTGACAAAGTACCATACATAGTACCACACGAGCAAAGTCCCATTCCTAAGCTTCATCGACAGCATTCCAAAAGTGATCCTAGGTGTCGTTACCGGTCTGCTACCAGTCCTGTAGTAAGTAATTTCGAAAACCCAACCCAACAATTCTCCTCACCGAATCTGACCTCCCTCCCTTCTCTCCATCCTCATGAACCTCATCCCAATCCTCTGCACCATCCTCGCAAACATCTTCGAACCCACGCAATCCTCCGTCCAAACAAAAGTCCAAACCTGATACTACTTCCCCTTTTAAGTCTTCCTCATCACCACAGCCCCCACCCTCCTAGCCCAAAAAACCTCCCCAAAGCTTCAAATTCCCTAGCATATCCTACTTCGTCCTATTTAGCTTCCTCAACATCGTCCCGCTCCTCGTCCTAGGAAAATTTGAGACCCCCAGGAAACTAATCCATTAACCTCACGGGTTTAGGCTACCGAAACCGAAATTCACGAAATCTAGGTGTCATGGCGCTCCCAGATTCCTCCATCGCTGCAAGAGGGTTTCTCGGCTTCGGCGCTCTTAACTCTAGACACGAATGTCGAGACAAAGGGAGGGGAGGGGAGAAGAGAAGAGAAGCTTACATGTACCGTGTGCTCGAGCTTTGAAAGGAAAAAAATTATTACAGTACGGGGATTTATATTTTCGGATTGGATGATTTGGTAGCCTCGATCGTGTCTCTGAATTGCCGATTGAGAGCCAAGCGTGATCTAAGCAATTGGTTGTGAGAGAGCTCGTGCAGTATCATCTCCAGGATTTCCGGAATTCGCGAATGCTCTGTCGGCAAGAATGGTTGAATTTGCTGATGTATCGCTCGTTATAGAACTTGGGGGTCATCGTCGTCTCGCTGAAGTGTTTTAAGACTACGCCAGCATTATGTTTGGCAAGCTGCAGCTCGCCGACGAGATCTGGAGCTCTAATATGCTCAGCCTGATGAATAAGGTTTGCCAACCTCTGCTCCAGGTCTTGCTGGTTGTACAGAGCAGTTCGGCGGCTGGTGGAGGCCATGTTGCTTTGGATGTTGGCTATGCTGTGAGCTAGGCGCCGAAATGTGTGGTGTGGGCAGTTGTGTGAACTTGCTTGGTGTCTAGTCGACAACGCTTTGAATAAGTATTGCCTATGGCTTAAGAATGAGGCCACACTTGTCCAGCTCGGTGAGTTGAATGTTGCATCACTTTAGTGAGGTGTGCGCGACGATGGTTACTACGAGCCTTCACATTCCAAGACTTCAGGTCTGCTTCCCAAGTGAGCAGGAAATGATGCCGACAGATTGTCAAGGTCAGCATCAGTCTTATCAAAGTGTACCTTTCTCGTGTCCGTCAGCTGTAGAAGAATCTCGACCTACTCTCGAAGCAGCGACTCTGATCCTTTCTTCGTTCCTACATCTCCAGACATACACGCTCGAAGCCTCTTACGACAGCCTTCGCCCGGCATGAGCGTCTTGAAATAGGATGACTTCTCGATCATTCACAAGAGGATCTGTCCCGCCGCCTCGCCACTTCCCCGAGCCCTAGTAGATATACCGATGTAGAATCGGGTTCTATTCAATTACGTGCTATTTCCGCCAAATATATCGCTTTCACATTCTTACTGTAGTTAGCGTTATTATCGGGCGCGGCGCGCGTCACATAGGGAAGTCGCGTATCTCTTAGCTCTACTATTAACAATGGCTAAATCTCTATTACATACGGCATATATCGACGACTTTCTCGCGCCTAAAGACGATGTTGTCGACGCGCGGAGGTAGCGGTCGAATTTGTCGTAGTCGAGGCCGCGTGTCAATCTACCTTGCCTACACCTTAGACTTGCCTATACCATTGCTTTGCTAACGCTGTAATACTGTGTACTGTAGGGGACGTGCTACGGTATTCTAACCATCGCCAAGCACCACGATGATCGTCCGATCTGCCAGGGCCAGGGCCAAAACACCCTTGGCGCGGAACATGGCGGAATCGCAGAGCCGCATTATAAAATCTTGCTTTGGTACATGTAACTAAACAATGACGACAGATGCGTGCAAATTCGAAGCAAGAAATTGAGTGATTGCATCGAGATGCTATGCTGTCTGTAGTCTCATGATCATTATTCTGTTCTATCGTAGGTGCTATAGCCAAAAAAAATTGCGGCTGCCGCATAGACGACTTCTCCTGCTTGCTTGCTTTGTGTCCCACTTAACTCCCCAACTCCAAATTTCATGCTGGGGGAAAAAAAAATCTCGCGTGCTCGACAGGCAAAGCTGGAGCGGGGAATTGTCAATCGTTTCGTATCGTTTCCTCCAAAAATGATAGTCCTAGGTGAATGTGTTGCTCGAAGCTGGATGGGAGAAAGAGCGCCGTGCCATCTCCCTCTTGATCGCTGCGTGGTCCTGTGAAGCTTCTCTTGCATTCATTGTTCATAATTACTGGTCCGTTGACTCTGCCCCCGAAAGGGTGTCGTAGATGTCGTGTATTCATCCAGATAGCGTCCCGCTAGCATTCAGCACTTGCATGCCTTGATCGCTCAGACTTGCGACTGCGTCGCCAGTGTGTTGCAGAACACCGTGCGCGACATGGGGCATCGGAGAGGCGATTCTGGTCGCGAGCTTGTGGGTGCCCGTCAGGTAGTAGGCAAGTCTGTGTAGGCCAAATACGGTGGCTCTCGGGAGGTAGTAGTAGACTCCAGAAGCGAGTAGGATGATCAAGCTGAGCAATATGATGTTGAAAGCCGTCTTCTCGCCAGGAGACATGACATAGAGTGCTGTGTTGATTTGATATCGGTAGTAGGTGAGCTGTAGCTGGTATCTGGCCTCTGTGATGATATTGCTGTTCTTCGGTCGGCGTGGAAATTCCGGCGGGCTGTACGTTGCCATGCTGTCGATTCCGTGGTTGGATTCAAGCCTACTCTGTAGGGCTGGTGATTGCTGGTATGCTGCCCGCGCTGTTGGCAGGATGTGTCTTTATAGATGTGTTCGGTATCAGAGTATATGATGCAACTGGGATCTCTTAACTGGCGAGTAATGGCAGTCGCAAAACGCATGAAACAACAGACATGCCGCAGGAAGGCCCGAAGCACGATCGCAGGAGCCACGGCGCTATTCTAAAGAGACCAAGAACCTGGATGTTAGCATGACGAAGAACAGGAAGCAAAAGGGCTCATCTCCGGGATGGCCGAACTTTGCGAGATACACTGAGGGAAATTCTTAAGCTTTCTAACGTCACCGCCGCGGATGGCAGCGAGGCGCTGAGTCAGTCGCGCGGACAATAATGTGTTAAATCCTTACCAATCTCGCCTGGTTTCAGTGTATACAGAGTGAGGCGCAAGCGGCATATTGCAAGCGCCAATCCTGGGTGAAGCTGTATGCGAGTGGTGCCAGAGCATGATATGAGAGAGAGAGATGTTGGTCGGGGTCGAGTTCGAGGTTGAGAAGTTGGAAGGGAGAGGCCCGGCAAAGTCCCGTGAAGAAAAGGCAACGCCACAAATCCGTCACCGTTGCGCTCAGTTGCCGGAGATTGGCCGCTGTGCCTTCATCCTCCATACAGTAATAATAAGACGGATCTCGATTCGACAGCATACGACGCATTTCAAGCCCCGGAGATGTTGTGAGTGTATAAACTGTATATGACCTTCAATGTTGTGTTATGTAGATATCAGTCTTCAAGAACCAACGGGAACTTTTGCCCATTTCGGCTGAGTCTCGGCAGAACTGGGGGAAGCCTACATAAACGAAAATACTTTCCCCAGCCAATAGACGGCGCGGTTGGGTTAATCAGCATTCACCTTGCCTTTTACCAGATGAATCCTTGACCCACCGCAACCAGCCGCATTCTCAATCTTTGGAACCATAAGTTCATACTGAACTTTTTGCCATTTCTTTTGCTTTGCGCCTTGTCTTTCTTCTCGTTGATGATGGAAAAAGGCTTGGCATTTCATTTCATTTCATTTTGCTGACGCGCAGTGCACTGCAGTTCGAACCCACGATCACAATTCTTGAATCTTGCACCTGGCCTGGACACATCCTGCACGTCGATGCATCAGGCTGCAATATGTGGTCGCTAGCACAGCTTATGGAAACATGGCCATTGTCATCTGACATCTGGCCGACATCACTAGCCACTTGTCCGCCCTCTCGCCGAAAAACAGCTAGAACTTGGCCGATCACGAGAAAGAGATTTTTTTTTTCTAGACGATTCCTCATAGTCAGACTCGCGAAGCCAGTCAGCGGGTCAGCTCGCTTTGAGTAGGAAGAAGAGGTTTTCGAGACCAAGGATGAGGGAATGGTGAGATTTTACAGGATCGCATGTTGAAAAATCCGAGGGACTGGAGGCACAAGATGAATAGCCTTGAATTTTTTTTTCTGGTTTTTGGAGTTGGGTTGAAGTGCGAGATGAAAAAGCTCGTCGCTTCGCAGACAGTGCCGCCCGGTATCTGTCTTCGCTTCATCTACAGCTAAGCTAAGCTCGTCACTTATACGGCTGCACGCGTGAAACTAAAGCATTCGGTCGAAAATGTGGTCCTTGTTCTCATCAATTTCATTTGGGTATCTCATCATCTACTGCGTTGCAACTCTCTATCCACCTCTCGACTTCGCCATCCACTGTAAGTAAGTAAACCTTCTGTCAACGAAACCTCACTTCTTCCCTTTCTTCTTCCCCTTCCCAGTACCAACAGGTTTCAAAGCGGCGTGTTTCGGATTCGATTTTAGATGATCGAAGAGCTTGGTTTTCGATGCGAAGCTGGCGTCACAGCCTTGACATTTGTGTGCGGCGTCCACGTCTGGTGCTGGGCTTTGTTCTTTTGCTGCTTTCTTGGCGCGTTTCTGCGCTGCTTTGCCGAGTTTCTTTTGTGCGGGCTGAGAGGAGCATGGGTCGTCTTCTGAGTTGGGTGTGTCCGTGGCTGAAGGTTGGGTTGTTTTGGTGGGCGCATTGAGAGATGTTGACGCGAGGCGTGCTTCGATCTCTTCTCGTGAAGCATATTCATCGTCATCGTCATCGTCATCGTCATCGTCTTCGCAACGTGATGTTGTGTTGTTTGGTTTTGAGGGCTTTTGTTCCTCGGATGCGGCGTGCTCATATTCGGCTGATTCAGCGGCGTCAGAGAGCTCTTTGTCATTTACATCTTCGCTATGCTCTGCTGCTCCGTTCTCATGAACTTCTTGGCCGTCAATTTCTGCAGCAATATCATCCAAGATTTCCTCCTCTTCATCAGCGTCAACCTCAGGTGTCACAGCACCACTCGAGATAGGTCCTTCGTCAAGATTGAGATGCGCATTCTGCTTGCGCATCCTCTTCTGCAACTCTCTGACTGCCTTCTGATGCTTTTTACTCTTCTCATGAGCATCCATCTGATTCTCACTCTTGAAAATCTTATTGCAAGCCACGCACTCAAAGACTTCCTCCTCCACTTCTGATTCCGAAAACGTGCCTTCAAGCTCATCGTCCGCGGGATCTCGAGATTTTGTCCACTCTGGCACAGCTTCGTTCATTTTCGCAGCATTTACCTCTTGCGCTCTCTTGCGCTGTGCGGCTGCTGCATCCCGCAAAGCTTTCTGTCGCTCTTCCTCGGTCTGTGTATTCGGCACGAATCTTGGATCCCGCTTCTTCACGAATTGGACTAGCGAGCGAACGGCCTCGTTGAACTCCATTCTGGCATCTTTGCGGAGTTTCGCATTTTCTTGCTCCATGCGCCGCCGTATGAATCTATCGGGTGCTTCCGAGACTCGATATCGATCGCACCATGAGAATGACTTTACTGTGCTGAAGCCTGACCAGGCGGCATAGAAGCTTTTGACCACATCCTGATATTCATCGTCTTTGTGGCCAAAAGTAGGATACTCAAGGAACTCAGCATCTTCCCACTGTGCTGCGACCTCTTCCTCCTTGGCAAGATGCTCAAACGTTTCTCGCAAGAATCCAAAGAATCCAGAAGGAGAGTCTGTGAACTCGACATTCTTGTTGAACTTGCCTATGATTCGTGCCAGATCATCGGCGCTCGTGACTTTGACGTCTTGGTAGACTGGAGCATTGCCGTCGCCTGGCTCGCCACCTCTCAAAATCGCCGACTCGTGGCTATCGTACCATGCTCGTTCTTGGGGGTCAGAGAGCACTTCATATGCGGACTGCACCTCGGCAAATGTCTTGGTGGCCTCTTCTTCATTGCCATAATTGCGATCGGGGTGGAGTTCTAATGCTTTCTTTCTGTACGCTTTTTTGATTTCTTCCTCTGTGGCATTACGCTCAACTCCGAGCAGAACATAGTAGCTGGTTTTGACATGGACAGCAGCGCCAGTACCGCCATCGGAGGATGACTGGCTCTGGCCCATGGTTCGAGGTCGAGACTATCATATCCTCGGAACTTTGATGATGGCGACGAGGTTGCGGAAGCTTTGCTGAGTCAAGAATCTCTCAAACGGAGTGAGGTCCGAGATTGCTTGGCCTGTGCTTTTCCTACTCCTTCGCGGTCGCCGTCTCTTTTCCTACATTCATTCACCATCACCATCACCCCGTTGAACTGCAAATCAAATAAAAAAAATGCGCCAATATGGCCCTCAAGCAAAGATGAATTCGCCTGACACTTAGTTGGAGGAAGGGCTTGCTTTTCACAATTGTGATCGGAACATTGTTCAAGCTGGAAGATGGTGCAAAGCATTTCGGTATCACTGCACGAATATGGACAGTAGCAAGCGCTCTCGGCCCCGTTCTGGGTGGTGTCTTCACTGAGCAAGGAAGCTGGAGATGGTGTTGTAAGCTGCTCGAAGGTCTCTGCGTGGTTCAGACTGCTGACATTCTTCTAGTCGACATCAACGTTCCCTTCGACGGAGGATCTCCGACGACTTCTGTCATGACCGCTCTTGAATCAGTAGACCGAAGAACCTCTGTCATTATCCTCGGTGAGACGATATGCTTTCTATTCGGTCTCGAGACTGGTGCCGGGAATAGTTGTCATCTGCTTGCTCATATTCTGAGTTCCACTGCTGGCATTCTTCGTGGCTCGCGATCCTATTATTCCGGCCCGTGTCTTTGCCTCAGCCACCAACGCCGCTTCTTTTAGTGTGACTTGCTTCCACAGCTTCGTCTTCATCAGCTACGACTACTTCTTGCGACTTTACATGCAAGTCATCCTCGCCCTGTCACCGATCATCTCTGGAGTCTCGATGTTCGTTCTGGTGATCCCGCTGACCATCTGTATTGGCTTGACGGTTTTCCTTGTGAAAAGGACCGGAAAATATTCTTGGCTAATTCGTGTCGGAGCTGTGACGCTCGGAACTGATCTCTTCATCGACTTCAAGACAAGATTGCAATGGCATAACCTGATCTTGTTCCAAATGATCGCTGGCATTGGAGCCAGTCCAGTGTTTCAAACGCCACTAATTGTTGTGCAGGCACACACGAAGGCGAAAGACCTGACAGCAGCCATGTCGGCGATGACATTCACGAGGATTCAAGCGACTAGCATTTCGCTTGTCGTCGGTAGGGTGCTCCTCCAAGCCAGGGTTCGAGCACAATCGCTTCGCAGACTTCATACTGTGGAAGGTGGAGAGCCATCAAAGAATCAGTACATGCAAGCTCTACGAATCATTTAGGTCTTCCACACCTGTGCATGCGCCGCGATGGTGTGAATGCCTTCTTTTACAAAAGGCAAAAACGTAAAGAGTTGGACAAAAGACGAATGGCACTTCAACACCTACAGTACATCGGCCTCGGCTTTGGCTCAAACCCAATGAAAGTGGTGTGAGCTGCGTGGCTCATACCACGTACTACCAGTCTATCTCCTACGGAGTGTCACCTGCATACAGGAAGCCGGTCCGGAACTACTTCGCAATCTGTGCTTTTTTAATAGCAAAGATTTGCACTAAACCTGCTAGGCAAAGGAAAGTCGAAGGATTCTCCCGTAGAGCGGCTTCTAGTATGCAGGTGACACCTTGTAAGTTGTAGCGAGACATTACTAATCGCAATGACAAGAAGCACTGGATCTCGGCGTGCGACCACTCTGTAGGATTTATGTAAGCTGCGATATGCACACGCAGGCACGCGCTAGCTGCATGAGCACACCCCAGCTGTATGCACGACCGGGGCGTCAATCCATGTGCAGCTCAGGTCCCCACAGCTTGTCAGTGATGTATCTCTCCTTTCGCCCTGAGCAATGACCAGGTCAAGGACAATACAGCATGGCATTGGCAACGATATCCTGGAGCACAGCAGTGCAGATCATCTTTGCTGCAGTGGCCGTCTATTTTCTGGGACTGGCAATCTACAACCGTTTCTTCCACCCGCTCCGTCACTTTCCTGGGCCTTTCTGGGCTTCAATCACTCCATTATGGTACTGGTACTCAATCAGATATTCAATCGGCGATAATTACCAGCTTGCGGTCCATAAGAAGTATGGCTCAATGGTGCGTGCAGCGCCAGATATCATCTTGATTGCAGATGCTTCGGCTGTCGAGACCATCTACGGTCCACGCAACGAACAAGGTTTCTTCAAGAAGTCAGACTTCTACAAGGGCTTCGCATCACAAATTGGAGCAAGATGTGATTCTTTCTGTGAGCAGGATCCTGTGAAGCATGCCGAGAGACGACGAATCCAGGCGCCACTTTATACTCAAGGCGCCATATCGAGCTATGAGCCCTGCATTGACCGTGTCGTGGATCTCTTCGTTGCACAGATGGACAGATACGCTACGGCGCATGAAATCTTTGACATCAGCATCTGGATGCACAAGTATGCCTTTGATGCTATTGGGGAGATTTTCTACGGCAAGGAAGGTGGCTTCGGAATGATTCGAGACAACATCGATTACAATGGCTGGTGTAAATGTCTGGAGACCATGTCAGATATTGGTGCTGCTATGACTTACATGCCTGCATTTCTCCGGCCATTCTGGCTTCTGTCTGAAGTGTTATTTGGTGGCGCAGATGCAAGAGCGGGATTGTCCAATATGGAGAAGGTCAAGACAGATGCCAAGGAAGCCACAGCAGAGAGAATTGGAGAGCGATCCGCGAAGACCGACGCATCCACCAGGCCAGATATGCTGAACAAGTTACTCGACATTGTAGACACCCAAGGCGAAAGACTCAACTGGACGACGCTCGATGTTGCTACAGAGCTATGGGCTATCATCTGGGCTGGCAGCGACACTACTGCCATCTCGCTTACCTCAATCATGTACAATCTGCACAAGAATCCAGAGGCGCTGAGCACACTCCGCAAGGAGATGGAGAATGCCATCGACGCGGGAACCTTGAGCATGCCGATACGATACAATGATGCAGTCAAGCTGCCCTACCTGAACGCAGTAGTTCAAGAAGCCATGCGCGTGTGTCCCAGCCTAGGCCCTGGCCTGCCTCGGATTGTCCCAGCTGCTGGAGCCCAGATTTGTGGCAAATATATCGCAGGAGGCACTACGGTCATCATGGACCAGCTTGTCGTGCACATGGACTCGAAAGTCTTTGGGGATGAGGTCGAGGCATTCAAGCCGGAGCGATGGCTCGCCGATAAGCAGAAAGCGGCCAAAATGGCTCGACACGATCTTTCATTCGGATATGGCAGCAGAATCTGCATTGGCAAGCATATCACGCGCATTGAAATGTTTAAATTGGTGCCGACGCTCCTTGTGCTGTTTGACTTCGAGTTTGACGGGCCGGAGAGGATGTGGAAGGTCCATCCTGGATGGTTCCAGAGGCAGTCGGAGGTTTTTATGAGGGTGAGGAGACGGTGAGACTTTGATTTTGGATGTGCGATGATGAGGAGGAGCTCGCAGTGTGTTTGTTTCCGCTCTTCACGGCCACGTCTTGATCGATGGAGTCTTGATATGTCATTTTGCTAACGCTTTTTGATCTTTGGAACCGAGGAGATCTACGTTGTGGTATAGAGTTTGATACCATTGTATCACGACATCATCATCAAAATGGCTGCATCTCCCATTGCCGCCACGCGAGGTTAATTACGTATGTGAAGCTCAGAATTCTGAGAACTTTCGGACCACATACTGAGACTCCCTCTATGCAATCCCAGAGGCCTGGGTCTGGGATACTGAGCATGGTTCCTCACTGCTATGCAGCAAGTTTGGGAAAACTTGACAATAAGAGCCCAAGAACTTGTACTCGTGACTTCGATGGCGATCAAAGCATCGACAAAGGTGAGTAGGTCTGTTCCCATGCAGTTTGAACTCGCTGACAAAATTCTTCTAGTCACGAAGCATACCATCATCCGAGCCGAAGGAGCACAGCACAATGGCTTTGAGAATATGAGTCCCTTTGCTTCGGCAGTCGTGATTGGAAATGTCGCGATTGGACTCTGGATGCACTCTCTGGGGCGTACTTGGCGAGCAGAGTAGCGCATAATTTGTTGTACATCAATGGAACGAGTGATGCTGCTGGTGAGTCTTGTGTTCTCCTGTCGAGGGTCAGTGCTTGCTAACCATGATTCCTCAGCCGCTGCAAGAATTGTGTCGTTCTTGACAGGAATTAGTATCATTTGGACATTCTTCATCGAGACTGGAAATGCGCCCAAGGATCGATTGTGAGTGGTACAGCACTAGGTACATTCTTTCCCACAATACTACTATCAAATCAGAAGGGAAGTGCATCCGTTCGGGCAGTCCTCTTGCCAGAATTCACCCCTCTGAAGTGCCTTCTAGTTGGAAAGCGAGACTCTTACCAGCTACGCCATTAAACCATGTCTGATTCGCTTCTTCACAATCCATAGATCTCACAGTTCGAAGCGATCCATAGCAGAGATCATATGCGGCATGTCTTATCCAACAGTAACACCAATCGACTCGCCCCAAGGCTATATCACGGACCCACTGTTTCAGTCGCAACAAGATACTGTGTCGAAACATGACCCCCTCGCGGAACTCAACACTCGCTTCAAAAAGCTGCAACGAAGCTTTTTTGCCTGCCTGGCTGAGCAAAAGAAGCACACCACTTCGCTGCGAGAGGCGACCGTTGGCAATGGCATGCCTGGTGATACGACGAGGCTCAGGCAGGCCCGTTGTATCGAAAAGATCGTGCAGGAGCACAATAAACTCGTAGTGATCATGGCCCAATTCGACGGCGCGCTCATTGATCTGCTCGTCACAATCAACGTCGGGGGTGTCGGCCGCCCACAGGCTGGACGGTTTAATCACATCCACGACTCAGGAGTCGGCTGCTCGCATCTCCCAGCTCAGGGCCATGGTACTGCTATCGCTACCGCAGACGAGTCTCATGAGACTTCCGAGCATTACGGGACTACTAAGTATCGCGAATCTTTTGGGAATACCGAGGAGGCTGGAAGTACTAGTAACGCCAGCAATGCGGGAGCCGGCAGCTCTAATGTCACAATCCAAGGCCATGGCACCGCTTTTGGTGTTGCGAGCGACAATTGGCAACTCTTAGAGGGAGTTAACATGGATTTTGTTGAGGGTCTGACCCAGGAGGAGGAGGAACATATCCTAGCTGCCACCAATCATTTGGAACGCGACCAGATCAACGGCGGCAATACCGACTACCTCAAAGCTAGACTTGCTTGGAGCGATGGTATTGGCGTCGGAAGCTTTATAGGACCTCGTACCCAGATCACAGGATATGGAGAACCCGCTGTCGATACAAATGGACGACTCACGCGCGATGTACATTTCGCTTGCCAGCCAGGATCTCATTGTCGAGATCCCGGCCACGATCAACGAAATGCAACATACATTCCGCATCAGTTTACCATTCCCATGGACGCAATCAACACGGTAGAGAAGCTACTGGTATCTGGACTTAACACGACTGTCTGCATAACCTGCAGGAACAATACCGCGGAGTACGAGTACGACGGCCGTCTGGGCTACTGTAGCTGCAAGAAAGACCGGTGTCCGACTTGCGTCTCTCTCTGGGTTGCATCCCTTCAACAAAAATCCGACGAGTTATTGGCGAGCATGGGAAAGAAGTGGTGCAAGGACTGCGGCATCTCGGAGAAGACAGTGCCATACCCGATGTGCTACATGTGCAAACTTCCTGCTTGATCATGATGTACGTACGGAATCACCATCCCACTTCGATCGTTCTACTTCATCGATAGCGATCCTTCTGCAGCGGAATTCGAAAGCCACCTGTAACTTCCAGTAAGAAAAGCAGCGAGATCCACCTACGCCTCACTCTCCTTGATAACCAAGAACCTGCCAACCATCATCCTCTCCCTCAGTTCTCCTCGTAAGAAATAGCTCTGACCTTCACTCCTAACGTCGATCACCAATTCCCGCGTCCCATCATCCTCTTCCTCCAAACTCCTTACCCTAACCTTACCAGCAAACAAAACATCCTCCCCATCCAACTCCCAGATCTCCACCTCACTCTTCCTCCCCTTCTTCGGCGCCGCTCCAAAAAACTCCACAGTATGAACATGCCGATCCCCCAACCCACCCTCCCCACCATCATCCCCTTCAATACTCTCCCTCGCATCCAAACAATCCCTCGCCCATCCAATCATCTCCTCAATAATCGGATCATCCTTCAACAACAGCGCCTCACCCTGATACGTCGCGCCTTTGAACTCCACCTCCATCCCTCGAACATAAATCCCCTTCCCACTCTCTCGACTCCTCTTCTCAGACACCAAGTCCAGAAATTTCGCCATGCCTTTCGTATCGACGGATCTCGGGATCGGCATGCCCTCAGGTCCGGGCCCGATTGGTGCTGAGTAGTAGTGGTGTGTCCATGCCTGTTTTGCTGCGCGGTCGAGTTTGTGCTCGGGGACTTTTATCGTGCCGCGCCAGCCCGAGCGCGAGCCCGTGAAGCTGACTTCGTAGAGGTAGTGTGCGTTTTGATGGCCGCGGATGGCGCTGAGGTAGCAGTCGCGGCTTTCGTGTTCGAGCGGGAGGTTGAAGACGGAGAGCTCTGGCGGAGCGGGTGTGGTGTTGCGGCGCTTGGGTGGCATGGTTGCGCGTGTAGCGAGATGTGCTGTGGCGGGCGATAGGTGGTAGGAGAGAGTGCTGCGTGCGTTATGCTGTGATGTCGAAGTTTTGGGCTATGATGGCGTAGGTGGAAGAGGTGAGGTTTTTGCGGCTTGGCGATCACAAGATTCAAGTGAGGTTGAGTGGATGGTCCGTGCATAGGAGCAGCTGACGCCTAAGTGTGGACCGGTGTGGGTCTGTGCGATGCTCACTTTAGCACGAGAAGATGACGAAGGCATTCCATATTGGAAAATAGTGATGATGAACGCAGAGAGTTGAACCCAGCTGGCCCATGGCCGAGGAGCCAAGGATAACATTCGTGTACTTTTTTTTTCAGCGCAGCAGTCTGGGTTGAAGGATTCCTCGAGAAGTACTGTGCTACTGCAGTAATGCTATGATAGACGCGCAGCCGCACAGGCCTCTCCTGAGTACTGTCGTAAGCTCTGAATATGCAGGTGAGGTTGGAGGCTGCTTTGAATCTCTGGAGATCCGCTCCTTTATCGCCCTTTCCTTTAATTAAGACTTAGCAAGTGATCATGTACCAGTAATCAAGAAAAGAGATTTGAATACTTACATCTAATTTAATTGCTTGCTTTTCCATCTCCAGCTATCGTCTCATCCTTGCCGTCTCTTCAATGACATGAGCAACATTGTCATTTCGTATATGAGCCTGTAAAGAGAGCCTTGGAAGAATCAACGGGGCATCTTTCATGTCGGGAAAGGCGTTTGGTACTATGAAGCGGCCATTTCTGGATTCTTGTCATCCGCAACGAGGACTTCCTTCACCCTGGCTTCCTAGCTTGACGTGGCCATCCGTTGCCATTGCAGGGCGATCAGAATTAATTGCCCGAAAAAGCACAAGAGGACTACCGCGCTTTAGGACAAGTCATAGATACCAGTATGTCTAAAACTAGCTCCCCTCCGGCCGCTCCATATGTGGGTTGGACGAGCATTTCAACGTCTGCTGATCGGTGTCAAGGCTCAGATTTCCCGTATCAATCACATGCGATGGATGAATCCCGAGTGGCCCGTGAGCTGGTGGATGCATGTGGTCCATCGGTCTGCCAGTGCATAAAACGCTTCGTTTCCAGCTCTTCAACATCATTCCTTTCTCTATCCATGGCCAGATAATCAAAAGCATCATCGGCTTGACGCATCTGTCGATCACCAACACCAGGCACACCAAGAATTTCGAACTCAGCTATACGGAAGCATACAGCAAAACATCTTTCCGGCTTTTGCTGCATCCGTTCCTTGTACAACACAGTCTCCGCCCCTACAGACGACCACGATCAACGCCAATTGACTCGACGATCCTGAAGAGGTTTTCCCACCAGAGATCATGGCTGCTCCGCTCAGTGCCCTCGGCGAGCTTGACCTCGATATTCCCAATTCACCGCAACACAATACTAACAGCCGTCTTCGAATGCAGCGAAGACGGCGATTACACCTTCGACCTGTTGTTCCGAGGTGTGTATGCAGCATAGAGTAGCAAAATCTATATCCCGGAGAAGGATGTCTCGAAAGCGATTTAACCCTGGTACGAGCAATCCTACGATCCGAAGCTTGACAATAGATACGTCCAGCTCAACCCAGTGATTCAAAGCGATCTCGGGTTCGGAAGTCGGCTGGTGGGTAGGACAGGACGCCGACAATTCAGCATTGCGGTGAAGATGAATGTCAACGGCAAGGAGCAGGAGGGCAAGGTCTGGATGGCAGTTGACGATGCCGAAATCGTGAGACTCATCAATCAGGCCGAGCAGCGTGCGAATATCCCGGAATGTGATGCTTAGGCGGCCCTTTCGGGTTAGTGAGATTTGAGGCTGGGATTCGAGGTCGTAGTAGATTCGAGCGTTGGATTGATTGAGTGTATCAGAGCCAGTAGCCGGGAGGACATACCTATGATGTCCTGACCCTGATGACAACTCAGCAATAGAGAATGGCGAGAACAGGCGCTCGCTCACCTACGTTTAATCATGGTTCTGGAGCTTCGCTTGGATCCATGCGACCGCGGTGCTCGTGACATCCGTGTGGACTGATGCGTGAAAGTCAGAGAGTCTCGCTCTAATATGTACTCATTGAAGACCGACTGAGAAATCAATGATGTGAGTGCGCCGCTGGGGACGACATCGTTGGAATTATTTTCGTCTCAGCAGCCCTAGCGAGGGCGTACGAGCAGATCCACACCTTTTACCATTACTCCGCACGACCAGAGCTGCATTGGGGCGATGAGAATAGCGTCTCGATGGAGAACAGTTCGATCCTCCACAAAGTAGCAATCTCCTCTACCGCTGCTCGCGTTGCGCACGCAATCCGAGACTCTGTCGTCCTGTCTCTTCTACACTTGCATATCAACAAATTTTCCTTCGTTGCCGACGTCACACAGAGACACCTTCTGGCACCCGTCCAACTCTTATCACAACTTGTTCTGTAGAGGCTTTACGACAAGCACTCTTGCAGTAGGGTGAAGGCGTATGCGTGGTTGCAGACTCGCAACTCGAAGGAAGGTGGAATGGATGGTAATTCCCGCATGATCCTACGCTGTGAAGTCATGAGTATTGTTGTTATCGATCTGCTTCTTTACCAATAATCCAGACGGTCGCCGATATTGGGCTCGGGCTGCTCCTTTGCTCATGAAGTAGATATCGTCATGACTTGGCTTGAACAAGTAGGAAAGAATAGAATAGTTCTACGCCAAGACTTCCAAGGGGTTCCGCCGGGACCGAGGTTACGACCTTGGACCATTCATTCACTTCGCCCACAACTCTTGCCTTATCGATACGTGTGGACTCTCTTCATACCATGTCATTCACATGCTGAGCGAGAAATGCACAGTCTCCACTCTTCCGCATCCTGTCAATGGTCAAGATCAAGGCGTTCACGACTATTCTGTTCCATGAGTGAGTACTACTTGCCGCGGAATGCAATATGTGATATTGCTGGAGGCACATTTCCTCCCAGGCCGGCCCTGGAATCGAAAGTTCAGCGACGACTTTAGGCTGAGCATTGCGTTTCGAGGGGTCTCTTCATATGCTGGCGTCGTCCTACAGGAATTCTTCCTAGTTTGGTCATGGACGCGCCTGCAGAACCTCCCGCAAGCCACATTCTCCCGTTACACCAACCATGGACTACTCATGCAGCGTGATGGAGCGAGAGGAGAAGATAATGATGTGAGGGATTATGCCGAGTAGTGCTGCTCCACATCAATATCGCCAACTGGGCCAAGGAAAGTCAATGTCGTCACCAGGAACCAAGTTCAGCATCTGTACGACGTGCAATTGAGCGCTTGACAGAATGCCAGAACGACAATCACCAAGTCGACGCAAGTTGGAAGCTCAATAGACGAACAGTCTCTGACATCAAGACGTACATCTTATCACATCTCACTGCATTACAGATCCAGGCTGCCCCGACCGCCCTGACCCTGATGCAACCACATCTCGGCACCAGAATGAGCTAAGATCTCAGATTCCAGATCAGACGGAAATGGCTCCGGACGATTGGAGCTCCCTGAGACCAGCAATGGCGTGCTGTCTCCACGTGCTAATGCTGTCGCCGCATGGGGACGATCTACTGCTTCCGCGACACGTCTTCGCGTCATGTCGGAATCATACTCTCCCAATTTTGGACGACATCATGACCATAGCCCAAACACACCGCTAGGAGCTCTCTAAGGCCGCATGTGGCTCAGCGCGCTCCAAATTGCTGAATGCTTCCTGGTCGTTGCGTGCGGCTAGATGAACTGTCGTACCCGCCCCTTGGCTACATTCCGATCTCTCTGCGGACCTGCATCTAAGCTGCCTTATGTGGTCGTTTTAGGTCAGCAATTTTCGGCGAAGTACGGCGTGAATCTCGTCTTTTTTGACAGGCGACGTGCAAGCGAGCAATGCTGCCCCAAGATGAGCTAGAAACTGGTATAAGACTGCTGTCTGCCGCTTTGACCTTTCAAACTACCACCTTTGTCCCTCCAACTCCCGCAACCTCTCAAAGAGCTCCTTTCCTTGGGCTCTTCTGTCCACCAAATTGCAAAAAGGCTTTGAAGACTTTCGTTTCTTCAAGAGAATACACCCCGACCACCCTGCCGTCATGTCTGACTTGAAGGCTACCGTGGCTGAGACGGCCAAGGGCTTCCACGTCGAAGGCTACGAGAAGATCGAGTATGATTTCACCTTCATCGACAATGTCTTTGATACTAGCAAGCCGGATCTTGCCAAGTGCTACGAGCGATGGGGGCGTTGCTTGGCTGTTATGGACACGAACATTTTCAGTGTCTACGGCGAGCAGATGCAGCGCTACTTTGACCACTACAACATTCAGCTCGATGTGCACAAGACGATGATTGGCGAAAAGGCCAAGAGCATCGACACTTTCCTGAGCATTGTTGACTCCATGACCAAGTTCGGCATCTACAGGAAGGAGCCAGTTTTGGTCATTGGAGGTGGTTTGGTTACAGATGTCGCTGGGTAAGTCGAGGATTTCCATTTCCGGACATTCCGGGAATGCTCAATAATGTTTGAACTGTCCTTGGCTGACCCTTGAGTGATGACAGCTTCGCCTGTGCCGCCTACCGCCGCAACACCAACTACATCCGCATTCCGACCACCGTTATTGGTCTAATCGATGCTTCAGTTTCGATCAAGGTCGCTGTCAACTACGGCAACTACAAGAATCGTCTCGGAGCTTACCACGCACCCATCCACACTTTCCTCGATTTCACCTTCTTGCGAACACTTCCCACGGCGCAGATCCGAAATGGTTTTGCAGAGCTGATCAAGATTTCTTCTTGTGCTCACCTCCCTACCTTTGACTTGCTGGACAAGTACTCCACCGAGATTATCGAGACTGGGTTTGGCCGCACCGATGGTGCTTCTCAGGAAGTCCGCAAGGCGTGTGACGAAATCAACAGAGCCGGCATCCACGAGATGCTGAAGCTTGAGACGCCCAACTTGCACGAGATTGGGCTTGACAGAGTTATTGCTTACGGCCACACGTGAGTAGAATCCAGATGCCATCCCCATTCCTTGACTGACGTTGGCGTAGATGGTCACCACTGCACGAACTTGTTCCCGATGTGCCACTTCGACACGGACATGCCATCTCTATTGACATGGCATACTCCGCCACGCTTGCTCACATGCGTGGTAACCTCCCAGAGAAGGACTACAGACGTCTGCTCGACCTCTTCTCACGTGTTGGTCTCTCAATGGATCATCATCAATTCGATGAGGATATCCTCGACAAGGCCACCAAGGCTATCTTGAAGACGAGAGATGGCAAGCTGCGTGCTGCCATCCCATCTCCATTGGGTTCATGCGTTTTCCTCAACGATGTGACCACCGAAGAGATGAACGCTGCTCTCCGCAAGCACAAGGAGGTCTGCAAGAGCTACCCGCGCAATGGCGAAGGCCTTGAGGCTTTCGTTGACAGCAGCGACACTGGCTACACTCTCAACGATGCACCAGTCGAGACCAACGGCATCAGCAATGGTCTCAAGAAGATAAACGTTTTGAACGATGATACGACTGAGAGGAACGGTACCAACGGTCATGCCAATGGTGCTAATGGACACACAAACGGCGTTTCGGTCAATGGCGTAAAGTCGGCGACAAAGGCAGCATCAGGCCCAGAGGGCGTTGATGGCCTGCAGAAGCAGCCAAATGGTATCGTGAACGGTACCAACGGTGTTAATGGCGTTCACTGAGCGAGATACCCACCAGCAGGTTGATGCTGTGCACTTTCTGTAACCTGATAGAAATGAAAACTCTCTTGGATAACGAATGAGCGAATTCCATGTCCTCCCTCACTGATTCCAAAAAATCACACCTGCCTTGCTGTGACCTGTCAACAGAACCGTGGCCGTAATCGGAAACTTGTCAACATCAATTGGCGGGGCATTGGAGCCACAAATTTTCGCGTCACAGCGTCATCGTGAGGTTCATATCTATGCAAGTGTGACGCTTACAATTTCCAGTTTCATGCAGGGCTCCCAAAGCAAGCTCCTGACTAGATCCACCACTCGGATTCGCCCTTGTCAATCACATATACAATCAGCTTGTCGACATAAGACTCGACAAACACCGAATACAATGGCCCTCACCGGGAGTTCGCCGCGGCGAGATCATGTCATCCAGAATCTCGCCCTCATTGTGCTGAGCTTTGTATTCCTGCCTCTAGATTTCGTCATAGTAGCATTAAGCTATGCTCGAAGAAGCATCACCGGAAGAAGAATCAGAGGTGTGCAGACATGCAGAGATAATCCCAAAACCTTCCTGGTCACTGGAGTCGGCATGACCAAAGGCCTATTCCTCGCACGAAATTTCTACATGGCGGGGCACAGAGTGATCGGAGCCGATTTCGAAGAAGAAGGCAGAATTCCAAGTCCTGCAAGGTTTTCGTGCGCGTTGGAGAAATTCTATAGCCTTGCAAAACCCTCGTCGAAAGTCGGGGGCTCTGCGGGATATATCCAGGGACTTCTGGATGTGATTTTGAAAGAGAAGGTTGATGTTTGGGTTAGTTGTTCGGGTGTTGCTTCTGCGGTTGAGGATGGCGAGGCGAAGGAGATTGTGGAGAAGAGGACGAAGTGTCGTGCTGTTCAGTTTGGTGTTGCTGATACGCAGACTTTGCATGAGAAGCATACGTTTATCGAGAGGACCAAGGAGATTGGACTGAATGTTCCTGAAACTCATACGGTCGCGAATCGAGCGGCGGTCGAGGAAGCGCTTGGGAAGGCTCCGTCTGGTAGAAGGTATCTCTTGAAGACGATTGGCGTGGACGATGCGAATCGCGGAGGTGTACTTGTTCCGAAGAAGAGCGATGCGGAAACTTCAGCGAGCCTTTTTAAGATTGAGAAATCCATTTCGAAGGAGAATCCCTGGATTATGCAACAGTTTGTGCATGGCGAGGAGTTCTGTACTCACTCATTGATCGTTCGTGGCAAGGTCAAAGCGTTCCTAGCATGTCCTTCATCCGAACTCTTGATGCACTACGCAGCTCTGCCGGCGGATTCAGCTCTTAGCAAGGCGATGTTGAGGTTCACCGACACTTACGCTGCTAAAAGCGGAAAGGACTTTACCGGACACCTGTCCTTCGACTTCCTAGTAGAAGACACCACGCCGACGATCCCGGAGAAAATTGTACTATATCCCATCGAGTGCAATCCTAGAGCACACACAGCTGTTTGCCTATTCAACGGAACACCAGAGCTGGTCGATGGGTATTTGGACTTGCTCGATGACTCGTCGGACGACAAGATGAAGCCGATCGTTACACCTCTCCAGACTGATCGATACTATTGGATCGGTCATGATCTTGTCGAGTTCGTACTAGCATCCATCATAGGTGTACTTCGAGGACAGACATCTTTCTCGGAGCTTTTGGATGGCCTACGCTCTTTCGCAGAGCACATCTTGTCTTGGAGAGATGGTACATATGAAGTTTGGGATCCTTTGCCCTGGTTTGCGCTGTACCATCTGTATTGGCCGCTTCAGTTTCTGCATTGCTTGCGCAGTGGCAAGAAATGGAGTAGGCTGAATGTTAGCACGCTCAAGATGTTCGAATGCTAGCGACGATCTGCTCTTGCGTTTCTCTTGGACTTGTCAGGAACATTAGCAGGATCATGAACCATGATTTGTGCGTGCAGCTTGCCATAAGTATCCTACGGGCATCTTGCGAGTTCATTGCGAGGAAGCCGAGAACCGGTTCTTCGGTTCAGCTTGTCGCACCACGCGACACCGCATGGCATTGGCAAGGAAACGGTGAACATGAATCGCGGCAGCATCGAGTAAGGACTCTTTGGTTCGGCCGAGACAGTGCCAGCGCCTCAGCTCCCAGAGGACTGACAAAGTCGTGAGCTACGCTCGCAGTCTTCGGTACCGCCGAGACAGAACCATTCTCGCTCGTCTCACGATGCTTCTCAGATGGCGGAGGGCGCGAACTCAGGGAGGGGAGGCTCGATTGTATGGATAAATTCCAGATCGCTTGGGATGCCAGACAGTAGACCTCTTTCGAAGCCCCTTCGGCATCTCCCTGAGGCTTCAGCACCTCGTATAATAAATCTATTGGAACTTGGTGTTGCTTTCGCGGAAGTGAGAGACCGTTCTTAGCAGCAGTTCAATTTCAACTTGCTGCAGACCGGCTGATGTTTATTAGCCTTCGCCGGATCCCCAAGTCGAGTCGCGCTGGGTGAAACAGACTAGCGGGAGTTCTGTCACGCGTGGTCTGAACAATCGCCCAGAAATATCGCCTTCCAGAGCGTTCGAGAAGCGTTGACATGATCAGAATATCTTTTCGCTTCGAGGTCTGCTCCTATAGATAATTTCTGAGAAAAGTTCGATTCGGAGCAAGATTCTTTGCAGATAGGGGAACATCGTCGGGTTCAACCGAGAGTAGCGTGCATGTGGCTTGAGCACATACCATGTATCGCTTCAACCCGTCCTCGAAGGTTTTGTTCGTTGATCTTATACTTTCGTTCCTGACATCGTGTGCTGATGAGAAAGGAAGTCTTTAAACATCAAAACGCTCTGTCAAGAAGCTCGTGTTCCTAGGATTGCATTGGTAATCGAGTCATGTGCAATCCACAACCTCTGGCATGGAATCGATTTTCGTTGCAGTAGTACTACAACCAACAAGCTGGAATTGCTGAAAGTCTTCTGGAGCTCGGTGCCTTCCATAATCCATTCGGCTTGATAGTTCGACAAGCCGTTTCTGCATGTAATTACCTGCATACCAGAAGCACGAACTAGGATAATTGAGTAGAGACCGCGCCGGTTTCGATCTAGAGATGTGGAAGACCATGCTGCATTGGGACAGTCCTATCCCTATACAGCTATAGAACTCTGCGCGATATGTCGGTATCGTGATTCAGGGCGTGCGACTGGAAGCCTTCCTTTATTCCATGAAACGATTTGGATCCGGTTGTTATAAGCCACCTGAGCATACAACGGCAAGACCTTCCTGCCTCGAAGATGGGTGGCTTGATGGTATGAAGCCCAGGTTGCCGTCGACCGAGCGCAGACTATAAGGCTACACGTTCCGCCCATGAGCATTGAACGGTCATCAGCGGGAATTTATCTTCTTTATTACACACAGACTACTCACCAGGGGTCTTTGTTTTTCGGCATGCCTTTCGTTAAACACTTTGCTGCCTTTGCGGCAATCATTACTGCTGTTGTAGCCAGTCCTGCACCTCAGAATCTAGACTTTGCTGCTCTTGACGCCGCCCCTACAGTGCCTAGCGGACCTTCGATCATTCCAGATGTCGATGGCGTCGAGACTGCTTCTCTCCTTTCAAGTGTTGCTATCACTGGAGCAGCCATTGCAGCAACGACCGGAGTTGCTAAGCGCGAGGACGCATATACGCCATACTATCCTGCTTTGGCGACCGGCTACACCACAGATCCGGCTCTGACCAAGACTGCTACAGCTCCGGGAGCTTGTGCAACCCAGCCTGAAGCAGGTATGTCGGTCTTGAGAGTCGATGAGGCATAGCATAGGAGCTGACTTTGCCTTCGTTTCTCGCGATCAGGCACCTACTGCGGCTTCATCAACCCACTAGATCCTTGTGCGCCTCAGCCAGACGGCTTTGGCCCAGTCCCAACTCCAGACACTGCATCCGCATTTCTCGCCTATCCTCCCTTCCAGTCCTCGGCCAAAGCGGCACCATCGAAGGTGCCATCGACAGGCAGTACCCAATACACCCAAGGTTAGCCGTGTGACACCGGATACCTCTCAGTCCATAAGCTAACCATTGGCAGTCTTCAAAGATCTCAATGCAGCCGTGGCCGGACAGTCGTACCTCGCTCTTTTCACCTTGAAGACATACGACGTCTCGAGCTGTGCTGCAAAGTGCGACTCCTGGAACCTTTGCACCGCTTTCAACATCTTCTTCGAGCGTGATCCTTCACTCAACCCTACCAACAACGATTCGACCTACGACCCCGGCTACCCCACCGTTTGGGGCCAGAATTGCCCCAATCCTCCTTCGATGACCAGCATCAAGTGCACGCTGTGGGGCTCGAATATCGATGCTAGTATGGCCACCAACCAAGGCCAGAAACGCGAGGACTTCGAAATCGTCATTACCGGTAGCGACGGCTATGACAAGACGAATGTCGTGACTCCACCTGACCCTTCGGGACCATCCACGAGCACACCCACAACGACAACCACTTCAAAGACTTCACCCTCAACTCCCACGAAACCAACATCAACATCAACATCGCCCTCCACACCAGCAAACCCCCCAAATCACAACCCCCACCCCTGGTCCAAACCCCAAAACTGCCACGGCCGAGCCATCAACGCTCCCAAACAACACATGGGATCCCGCTTCATCCCAGGCCCTTTCAACCCCCAAGTCTGCTCCGACTACGCGATGCTCCAAAACCAGGCGAACGGCAAGCGGCAGCAGTGCAAAATGTTTAATGCATACTACTTGCATAAGAACGGCGTGCCGTATGGGACGTACTGCTCGATTTATTCGCATGCTTTGGATAGGAGCTGGGCGACGGCGAGGAAGGTGCAGTGGTCGAGGGGGGATAGGTATGAGTGTAAGCAGTCTTGGACGTATTCGTTGAAGTAGGTAGGGCTGGATGGGTTGGGAGGGGGAGACGGGATGGTCTCTGATATGGATTTAGGATTGATTGATGGATAGATAATGTCACGGATATCATGATTGGGCTGTGTTCCAAGATGACATTTTCTTTTCTTTTCTTTTGCCTGTAGAGGTCGACGGGTTCGGTTTGCTTCGGCCTCTTACAGAAGTTCTGGAAGAATTCAGTCGATGAAGTGCAGGACATTGAAATTGGGAGTAGTATCGGGGAAAATAGACCTCTCGGTAAAATATAATTATCTGCAATGCCAAAAGTTAGTGTACAAATTAATAGAGCAGGGATATATTGCTCAACAGTGCGTCGTAATAAATCCATCACGTCAGCTTGCTTGATTGTCTCCCAAGCCACGCCATATCCAAGCAGAAAAAGTAACGCAGCGTCCTCAAGTCTTCGTGAATCGACAGTCATGTATCCTGATAGGGGATTGAGAGGATTTCTCGCTGATTGCTTCAAAAATCTCTTGGACGATGTCCAGGCCAGCGATCACATAGCCCAACAGGGCATCGCTGGCATCGGTAAGCCTTGTCGGAGGCGGCGTGATAATGAAACTGCACTCGCGTGCACTATTCCGAGCTTCAATTCCTTTTGACGCAACATGAAGCTCCAGGTTGGCAAACGAATTGTTCTGGACTTTCGAGGAGAACTGCTTGAAAGCCTGCAATAATGACTAGTCAGTGTAGGTCGGTCAAGGGGACACTGGGCACGGAGACATACCTTTGCATCATCGAGCAGACGCAGCTTGATGTCACCTTTGCTCGTTTGCATGACAAGCTCCTGCATTCTGTCCTCTGGCTTGTTGCGGATGGACATGAATCGGCCCAGTTTGCCTTTCTTTGCTGATGTTGGGGACGCAGGAATCGAGTCTTCCGATACCGAGTGCTGCTTCTCGGGCAGACTTTCGTACTCTTTCAACAAGGCCGCTGCTGCATTGGTACTCTTCTTCGCTGTCTCATATTCAAGTCTCGCTGAGGGCCGACGGGAGCCATAAGCATAACGTCGAGCCTTTCCTAGCGCCCATTCTGCTGTATGAACCTCAACTATGAGCTTCTCGGGTACTGATTGCTGAAGCTCTTTCTCCAAATGCTTGATGCGCTTGCAGAAATTGGCAAGAGACTGGTCGAGATCACGCATCATTGGTAGCAGGTCGGCGATCTCGCGCCTCTCTGCACGATTCACGATTCCGCTCAGCAATCGCGCGTCTTGTCCATTGGAGACGCTATGGAGGGAAGACGCTATGGAGGCGCGATCATCGAAAGAAGACTGTCTTGTTGGTCTCGGTGAAGCTATAGCGGTCTTGAAAGACGCTATCGAGGTTCGGTCATCAGGAGAGGGCGTGCGGTCCTCCTTGCTTCTGGACACAAGTAACGCGCTAGGTTGCTGGACAGCAAGTTGTGGAGTCGCCGTGGCGAGGAGTGAGACAGGCTTCTGGGCCACTGACTCGCTGACGACTGCAAGCCTGGTATACTTGGCTTTGGACTCGTTGATGACATCCTTGCACTTAATATTAGCACCTGGATACCTGCTGTATGGAACGGCAACCTTCGGCGGCGAGCTGGACCTCGTATTCTTAACCGTCATGTCGTCCTCATCCTGATTAAAACTGGCTCTGTAAGGCAGAAGAGCGGTGGGACGAGTGTCCCCTGATGCCTGCGGACTCTCTTCGACTGTGGTACGCGCTTCTTTGATGGAGTCGATAGAGTGAGTGCGAGCGATTCCCAGCTCATGGTCCCATGCTTGAGAAGGAGACGACGACATTGGAGAGGCCATCCAAGCAGCCGAATCCGCTAGAGAGCGCTTCTCATCATAGGACGTGGAGATGCCGCTGTCGGTGCTGTCGGTTTGCGTTTCTAACGTCGGTCGTCTTGCTGGATGCCGCAATAAGTCATCATCAGCCTTCTCTCTTACCACCCTATCAACTGTAGATACTTGTCTTCGGCCACCTTCGTCTGCTGACTGCACGATAAGGCCTGTGAGATCTTCGAACTCTTTTGTGTATGTGCTTCGATCAGTCTCCGGGATCATGCGACTGTAGATCTTCGCACGTTGAAGATGACCTTGGATGCTGAGTATCCGGGCCAACAGCGCCAAAGACCGAAAGCTCTCCGGATGAGACCTTCCGAACAGTTTGTGTCGTGCTTTCAGAGCGGACTCGCAGTACTGACGTGCTTCCTCGAGGCTACCTAGCTTCACGCATACGATGCTTAGTAGATGTCCCGCCTCACAACACTGCTTGCGTTGATCATTGTCTTGCAGTGAAGAGCGTGAAGCATATTCAACGACACTCCAAAGGTTGGTCTTGGCATGTATCAGGCTCTGAGTATGGTAAGCACAGACACTGAGCAGGTATCTGATCTCCCATGTGTTGCACACGAGGGCTTGTCGCCGGGCTGGTAGCTCGCGCACAATCTTCAGCGCCTCTTGAAGGTACTCGCTGGCGTCTGCAAACTCCTGAGACTGGAAGGAGGTTCGGCCGGTGTCCAAAGCCTCTTTCGCGGCATCGACAAGGAAGTCGTCTTCGGAATCGTAGTCGCAGTCACTTGTTGTGTAGTCAGTCCCGTGGTGCTCCTTGTGGTGATCGTGAGCCACGCTGGTTGGGGCAGTGCTCTCTCGCCGGCATGGGTCTTCCGAGAAGACAGTTGAGTGCTCGTCAGCTGAGGTCGTGGAATGTAAGTCTGTCTCGGCGATTGCGGACAAAGCCGTCGTGGTCCTTTCAATAGCAGAGACATCTTGTATCCAGTCGTGGACGTGATATGCTCGTCCAGCGAAGGAGGGGTCTCCAAGCATCGAGCCACTTGCTACACTTGCCGCGTACAGACTTTCGCCATTCGACAAGGTCTCCTCGCTGACAGCAATCATTTCATCCTCACGAGCTTGTTGAGCAACATCGTGTTCAGTAGACTGAGCGCGTATCTGTTTCAGATGTTCGACGCACTGCTCAGCCTTGACCAGCAGGGTTTGAAGTTGCTGATCAGCTTTCTGTGGCGCTACGTAGCAGATTTCTCTGTGAGAGATGTCAATACCGCTCGGAATACACAGCGGGTCGGCTTACATGGCGACAGTCTGCAAGACCATCTGCAGACTTGCAGTATGCGAGCGGATGCGGTTCCTCGCCTCGGAAATGTCTTTCGTCTTTGTATTGAGCTTGATCTGCCGCCATACCTGACTCAAGACGTTGCCTCCTCCTTGTTCGCGCACACCTTGGAAGGCCAATTTGAGCTGTTCGATGGTCCTTCGACTGTCTGTGACCTGGAGCTCTATGCAGTTCCACAAGCGTCCTTTACTATTGTCGGTGGACGATGTGATTTCGTGGTCTGCCACAATTTGTCGCAGGCGTTCATCGACCAAGGCACATGCGCTTCCGAGCGCTTGCACCTCAGTCACCAATCCATGTACCGTCTGGTCGACATTCCTGACTTCGCTACAGAAGAGGTACAGTTCTTTCGCAACGTCGATAGCTCCTTTGCTAGCGGAACCAGCGAATCCGGCTATCTGGAGAATGCTCACAGGATCCATCGAGTAGATGTTTGCCGGCCTGCTTGGCCAAAGCCGCTTTTCTCGGAGCCGCCGACGCCGTTCTAACTGCAATTCCTCGGAAATGTGAGATTGATATCGTTCGAATGGCTCCAAGGGTAGAGTTTGCGGCTCGCCGTTATCAGAGTTCACGGTATGCTAGGGTCAATTACGGAGTACAGATAGGCTGAAGAGTGATTGAGTGGAGAAGGTTTGCAGGCATTCAGGCGAAAGTCATGATGCCTGTCAAAGAGCCAGACAAGGAAACTGTTGATGATATGAAGAAGTTCTTCATCAGAACAACAGGCAGAGGCATCCCATAGAACTAACTGTGCACGTGGTGGCGGAGTATGGAGCCGCAGTCGGTCGTAGTGGCACAAAGCTGCAAGCCAAACAGCCACGTCTATCAGGATTGGTGGATAACAACAACGTGGACAGTATGCCGAGATCGAAAGGCGGCCAGAGTGGTAGAAACGAGTTCTTATGGTGGTTTGCAGTGTTCCGGTCACCGATTGTAGGACTACGCAGGGTGTGCAGAGAGGCTGTGTCAATCGCAATATTGAAGGACGTTGTATATATCTATCGTGAAGATTCCGACTGCCATTATTATTGTGTCGAAGGTTGGAGTATGGTATGGAGGATATGGAGGATGAAATGGTCGGGAAAGCAAGAAAGTCGATGCCCTGTCAGTGCCTTGCGTGCTTGCAAAGGGTCCGTGCTGGGCTTCGTCCTCTCCTGAGTCTCCTCCATTCACTCTGTCCAATACTAACCTTCATTATACCATTGATATACGGCTGGTTGCTGTAGACCCTATCGACCGCACTTGATCATCGCAATGGACGAAGACCGCCAGTCAGAAAAGAGCTCGTGGTTTGCGTGGTCGCAGACGCCCACAACGGATAGAACTCCATCAGCTTACATCGAGACATGATTTGACCACAAAGGCCAAAGAAGAGCTTGGATGAAGGCACAGCTAGAATGTAGGGGAATACGCACACAGGGCATACCGAGCGCTCGTCGACCTTGAGAGCTGCTTGAGGTGATACGGATATATAAGCTCAGCGAACTCCCGTCAACTCTGCATCCAAAGTGTCTTGGGTTCGACCACCAAGCTTTGGGCGTGCTTATTTGAACGAGAGAGCGTCATAACATTCTTAAAGACAAGAGCTTTTGTTGCGAGTAGGCAAAAGAAATCTTATCGCCGGGTTCGGCACACCTCGAGATCCACCCTGGCCAACTGGGCCCACCTAGATGAATGCTACATAGTCTGGCACGTCTTCAGTGCACTGTTTCTCACACTTCCGACCTGTATTAACTCTAACAGATTGGGTTTCTGTTGTTTCGGAAAACCCTGAAACCATCATAGTCCAAGAGTGACCACCAAGGTGACAAGAGCTCTTTCCCGATCCCGGCGCAACATGACGTTCCAGCTTCCTTAAAACCATTGTGATCCCCTACTCAAGACCGCGCGCCTCCCAGTATATTCCTCTTAGTACTGATCGGAAGCACACTCACAAGGCAATATTACCAAGCCCACCCATCATGCCCGCACCCTACAAAATCATCATCCTGCGGCACGGGCGCTCAGAATGGAACGAAAAGAACCTCTTCACCGGCTGGGTCGACGTCCCGCTCAACGAACAAGGCACACGCGAAGCCGTGCAAGCCGGCAAGCTCCTCAAGGAATCCGGCTGGCTCCCTGACCTCCTCCACACATCCCTCCTGCGCCGAGCCATCGTAACCGCCAACCTGGCATTAGACGAAGCAGACCGCCTCTGGATCCCAGTAAAGCGAAGCTGGCGCCTAAACGAACGCCACTACGGCGGCCTCCAGGGCCTCAACAAAGCCGAATCCGCCGAGAAACATGGTGAAAAACAAGTGAAACTCTGGCGTCGAAGTTACGATACACAGCCCCCGGAGACGAGCGAGGAGTATCGCAAAACCGAAGATTTCGATGGTAGGTATCGGAATGCGGGGATTCAGGTTCCGAAGACGGAATGTTTGAAGGATGTTTTGGAGAGGGCGTTGCCGTATTGGCAGAGTGATATTGTGCCCGATTTGAAGAGGGGGAAGGTTGTGTTGATTGCTGCGCATGGGAATAGTTTGAGGGCTTTGATGAAGTATATGGAGGATATTGCTGATGGGGATATCACGGAGGTGGAGATTCCGACTGGTGTGCCGATTGTTTATGAGTTGGATGAGGAGTTTAAGGGGAAGGGAAGGCATTTGCAGTAGGTGGTGCGTACAGATGTGGGGACCTTGTGAGTTCTGTGGTATCCATATTTCCACCGGCCCCGGTCATGATGAGTGTGATATGAGCCAGATAGATAGGAAAGTTTGTAGCGGGCACTCTGGCGTTACGGCTCCACTGGACTCCTCACGATCAGCGTCCTTACTCGTGAGTATCTTTGAAGACATATGCAAGGTGTCTCGTTGGTTGAACAGCATAAATTCGACCCTTAAATCCAGAGGGAATTGTGCACGGCAGTGCAATCGGGTGCGATCTGACTAGTCGTTGAAGACTCCGTGCTGTACTGCAGAGATCTGCGGGCTATGCAGTCACGTTGAGTCCCTCGTGGGTCGAGACTCGAAGCCAGATTCTAGCGTATTGCCCTTGATTCATGACATGCTAATGATGTGCAGTAGCCCTGCCGAATGGGCGCTGTGGCGAGCTTCAACAGTGTCTTGAATGTAGATTGTAACTAAGCAATCGAATCGAAATTCTTCCAACCTGAGCGAGGTAGGACCCTCTCAGGTTGTGGGTTGAAGACTATCTTTCGCACTTGGGCCTGGAAGACAATGAGTCGTGAACAGCCAGTTAGTCTGCGAACGAAAAAGTTCTGCGGCTTGAGTTTGTCCTTGGTGCCTGTGTGTGGTTGTCAGGCGGCCGAGAACAAGCATATGAAAGCCACGTGCGGCGTGACTAGATTGACTTCATGAGAGGGTTGGTGATACCGTCTCTTAAAGGCAATGAAGATCGCGCATCACGAATCGGAGGCTCGGCTTCCACTGCAGGTTACGGCCCGTATTTCAGACATTCCGCCTTCCCTGATCACTTGACTAAACAGGATATCGCCTTCATAGAAATGGTTAGCTGCGCTCTGGTCGTTGCATCCAGAATGCAAGATCGGCTGCACGCATGATTTCGACAATATACTTCAGCATTCCAAATGCCACCCACTGTTTCCCTTCATCTTCACATCAACCGCTTACTACAGTTCTATAGGTTCATGTCAGATTGCAATCTAACATACTCCGGATGGTGGCCGTAACACAGTACTTGTGATTCGTGCCTGGAGCTCGCTCAGCCTGGATGAGGTACAGGACCATCAATAAGCCGGAAGCGACTATCCTGAGATCAAGAGACTGCCAAACCCATAAAGATGGACACCAACGATATACCGTCGTGGCATCGCTCGCGGCTTACCAAGGAACAGCGTCGGAGGACCGTCGCATATGGATATGGCCTTACAAAGTCCACTGCTCCAAAAGAGGATCGTTCTCAAGTTATGCCGGTAATTGATCAAGGATATCGGAGCACATCTCGCGCAGCGGATCCATATCGTCCAGGAGGTCCGCAGAGATCGGGCAATTTCGGACTCACCAAGGACCAGATGCTGCCGCGCAGGAAGCGAGAGGAACTCCTTGACGAGGTATGTAGTGTAAAGAGGCCAAGATCTTGCCGGATGCCGTCCTGATATTGCCATGCAGCGGAGGCAAACTTTCCAACCCTCTCCATACCCATACCACCTGGAGCAGAGCGTCAGCCCTCCTGTACCTGCCATGCCCATCACGCAGAGCGCTACCAGAGCTGAGGAACGCAGGTGGGTGTGCCCGCGGCGTCTTCCGTGACGGTGTACTGACCACCCGCAGCACCCACAGCTCCAGCTCCCATACGGTCCTGACGAAGCTGCTCGCGGTGGCGGACCGAAATGAAGCCCTGATGCGGTCTTTGCTTGCTCGGATGGATGCTATGGATATGAGGATGGAAGCATTGGCATCGCGAATAGACGAGGCGTGAGGACGGCATTGCGTACTTTGAGGCCGACGCCGTGTATGAGTAACGATTTATGTAGTAGAACTAGATGCCTCCGGTGCCAGTGTTGGGCTGAAATCGTGTTGACGCGACCGGAAAGAAAGTTCAAGATTCACTTTCCATCAGATCTGAGCACGGGCCGCGGAAGATAGTTCTAGCCGCCTGCGAATGTACGGCTGGCTTCTTCTGTTATCATTTTCATTTTCATCATTTCTTAACTTCGAATGCCCCTGAGATAGCATCCATCATTATCAAGAGCCCGTGTAACGAACCAGCAACCAGACTTCGTTTGCATCCTATTCTCACTCAGCCCATGGAGCCTCTACGCAGCAGATGTCGAAAAGTCCTTCGCATCCGACTGAGTTCTGAAGGACGAAAAGAGATTATCAGAGTCGTTCTGATCGGAGTTCTGCATCCGATCAAGTGGAGCGACCTTGGCACATTCTATCCTGCAAGGGTTCTATTTTCAATTCCCCTGGAACTCCATCTCACAAGCCTGACAAGACTTCGCCTTCACTTCGGTGCAGCGTCGACAAGAAACATTACAGTGGACCAAGCATGGCAAGAAAATGCTTAGGACCGGCCCGCCCAAGGCTCGCTGCCTGCATCTGCCAGCTGCCACGACAATGAACATGCCTGATACGTTGTTGATTACGAATGGGTCCACAGACGCGAATCTGAAAGGTACGTCAACTGCTTGCGAATCCACGTTGTCTCTCACTGAGAGGCGTGTTGCGATGTCCTCTCCATTATGTTCTCCCCCAGGACAATTCACTTCGCATCTTTCTTGTTCAATTGTTTGGGAGCTTTGGTGCAACAAGAGCAATTCTAGCCAGGCCAATCACTAGTAGCGCGGAGGATGCGATTTATATGCCAGGCGGTTGCAGGCGCATTGGCAATCTCATCACAGACTGCAGCAGCAATTGACCTGGACATCAATGACACGGACTCGATCAAAGATGCTGCGTCAACGATCGCATATGGCATGGTAAAGTACTACAATGGAAACGAGACGGGCATGATTCCGGGAGAGCTTGGCGACCCATACTGTAAGCACAGTTCGCCCTCGCGCATACCATATACTGACCGGGTTGTTCTTGGTCTACAGACTGGTGGGAGTGCGGAGCTATGTTCAATAGTTTAATCAATTACTGGCACTATACCGGTGATACCACATACAACAAGATTGTCAAAGATGGTTTGCTGTTCCAGATTGGTCCAGACGACAACTACATGCCACCCAACCAGACCAAGGCCGAAGGAAACGACGATCAATACTTCTGGGGCGCTGCGGTCATGACTGCGACCGAGTACAACTTTGACAACCCGTCTGACGACGAACCAGGTTGGCTCGCGCTCACGCAAGGCGTCTTCAACTCCCAAGCTGCACGCTGGGATGCTGCGGACTGCGCTGGAGGTCTTCGATGGCAGATCTTCACTTGGTATGATCTTCTCTTGGATCGCATTGTGTACACTTTACTGATAATATGCAGGAACAATGGATACGACTACAAGAATAGCGCCTCAAATGGTGGTCTCTTCAATCTTGCAGCACGACTAGGGGCTTATACTGGAAACCAGACATACTTCGACTGGGCCAACAAGGTTTGGGATTGGATGGATAATGTTGGTCTGATCGGCGAGAAGTACAGCATCTTCGACGGGACAAACATAGGCGACAACTGCACCAGCTTAGATCACACTCTCTGGACCTATACAGCCGGCATGATGCTCAACGGAGCGGCTGTAATGTGGAACCACACCAATTCCACGCAATGGCGTGAGCGTACTGAAGGTATCTGGAACGCCAGCTCGACAAACTACTTTGCCGGCACCGACAACATGATCATGCAAGAAGTCTGTGAGCCGACCGACAACTGCAACACTGACCAGCAATCCTTCAAAGCTTACCTATCCCGATTCATGGCTTCCAGCACGAAGGTTGCGCCTTGGCTGTACGATATGGTGAGACCTTATCTGGAAGCCTCTGCTCAAGCAGCTGCTCAGCAATGCGATGGCGGCACCGATGGCGTGACATGTGGCCTTAAGTGGACTCAGAACAGCACATGGGACGGAACATACGGTGTCGGTCAACAGATGTGTGCTTTGGAAATCATTCAAAGTCTTTTGATCCAGGAATCATCAGCTCCTGTCACGGCAGATAATGGAGGCACCAGCGCGGGCGATCCAAATGCAGGTACAGGTATGTGGAGTCAGAGAGACCCATGTCCATGTGCTCACTGCGATGTGACTGTGCGCTAGAACTAATTTCTAGACTCAGGAGGAGATACTGATGCAAGCGCACCTACGAGTATAATTACGACCGCAGACAGAGCTGGCGCAGGTATTCTGACCGTTCTCGTCTGCTTAGGAACTCTTGCAGGCGGATAGTGAGTGACTGGCCTGCGGCTTGGAATATGTTCATACTGACCTGATCGTAGCTGGTTGATTGTCTAGCGTTCACCACGTCTGTTCCAGCTTGATGTTGAGCGCGGCTAAGTGAAGAAGTAGACCAGTCTCCGCAACATTCATGCACATGAATAAGTACATGTAAATGTGAATGCGAAAAAAGGTCGTTATACATTCATTTATGCTCTATTTAGCTCATGCAACTACGTAATAATAGAAGTTTTGCGGGCGTGCCGCATAGCCGCACGTAACGCACAGATTCTTAGTTTCTACTATTATGTTCATTACTACATATCTTCTTTAATAATGGACCAATATAGTCGTGCGATAGCGGAAATTAAATAGTAAGATAAGCGCAATATTTCGGCGGTAGCGAGGCATTATAAAGTAGATCGGTCGACGCTTAGTAGACGCGTAAATAGCGTCGCTAGAATAGCTACCTAAAAACACGAAAATTAGATAATATTATCCTATTAATAAGAACGCACGCTTATCGAGTACCTTAACACCCTTTTAGAGCGTAGATTACCTCCTACACTATCGATACTTTATAATTTCGTATACGATATCGTAAAGAGACGGCCTAGAAAGGGTTAGGTACCTATCTTCTATAAAAGGTATGAAAATAAGATTCTCTCTATGTATCTCTAACTACTAGATAAGGAACGTAAGAAGGCGGATAGTAAGGCTTAATACTACGCATACTTTAAGTTAGTAGTATTGCCTCGAAACCACACAAACACTAGAGCGGGTATTGTACGGAATAAGGTAGTAGCAGAGTAATTCGATTAGGTACTCTGCTATACTCGGTAGGTAGAAGACGAAGGAAATTCGTGTCTTATATACCCGGCGGGTACATAGTAGGCTCGGTAGAAGAAAGGACCGTATCGTTCTCGTCGTAGGTAGGTTTATAATACTACAAACAACTATTCTAAGTTATAAAAAATAATCTTTTTCTTCTAGTAGATATTATGTTACATGTCTAAGTTACTAGCTAGCCGAAAGCTAAAAAATGCCTCGGCTACTAGCTAATAACCCTCCCTTACTTAAAAGTCGGAGTACGACTTTTTATGCTATAGCTCATGTTAAATACCTCCTTCTAAGATGCCGTAGCTATATCCGCTTTTATAATTAGTACGCCTAAATTAAACATTAATAAAATCCGTAATCTTCTCCTCTACTATGCCCGCTTTCCTAATTAATTTTTTATTCTTGTCCCTATAAATACTAGCTACCCCCCCGGGGGGTAACTCCCTACTCTAATTCTTCTTCTACTATCCCTCTATCCTCGTACATGTCCGGCTCCCTATTAAGTACATTTAGCGGAGGATAAAGGTCGGCGTTACCTCCGTTCGCGAAGAAGCTATACTTCTATCTAAAGAATTCCTTTTCGAGGTCTCTAACTATAATGAATTTTCGCTCGAATTCTAGGGCGGCCGCCTTGCGCTACTCCTTTAAGTAGGCTTTCTACTAATCCTTAGTTATTACTAACACCTTCTTAACTTTATTAGCTATAATGGGATCGTCCTATCTTAGTCGACTAACTAGAGCGCGAGAGATTAGATTCTAGATGTCTAATATTATAGCTACCGGGAACTTATACGGCATAGTACTATAGTAGTTAGGGTATCCTAATAGAGAATTCGGCCTAGGTACTATGTCTACGTAAGCGGCTCGTAGATTATTAAAAGTACTAGACTTAGGTACTTCTAGATCACCGTTCTCTTATACCTTAATAAACTACGGAAGGATCGTTCGACGAGTCCCCTATCCTCTAGGCGCGCCGTGTAGAAGCATAGGACTAGTAATTCGAATGCTATTCTTACGGCATAGAACCGGCGTCTACCTACTACTAACCGCCGTAAGATCTTCGTCGGTTAGAACCTTAGGCGTAATCTTATAAATGTTACTATCTAATAGCATGTCGCGAGCCTAAAGTCGCTCGAACTAAACCTCGAAGTTTTCCTTCTTATGTATACTAGGTACTACGTAGGTATAGTTAGTATTACTCTTAGTATCGAGCGAGACGCTACCCTAGATTATAGAGGTCCCTAAGCCGTTACGCATGTTAGTAATATTTAGATCGATGTGCTTAAATCTAGCCTAACTCATGTTCTCTTCGATCTTCCTATCCGCCTTATATTAGTACTTAGTATAGTACGGATACGAGATAAGACACGTAGCCTAGTCCGGCCGTAAGTAAGCATATATTAGCTAATAAAGCGGATCTATACGTACTATTTACTAACTTAGGCTATAGAACATGTTTCTTATCTATCCGTAGTTTAATTTTCTACTAATGCGGCGTTAGTGCTATCGGTACATGTCGAACTCCCGGAGTATAAACATCTTTAGTTCGGCCCTACCGGTCGAGAAGGTAATAGTTTCCTACTAATCTATAGCCCCCTTTACGATTAGGTTCCTATCCCGAAGCTATTTCTTCGTATCGTCCTCCCCGAGAAAGAGGAAATCCTTAGCCTTACTAGCTACCTAGCCTTAAGGTAGGCGGCGTATAGCTAGGTCTCGGCTCTTTATAGTTCGAAACCGATATAGTCTAAGGGCTCGTCCCTATACTCCTCGCGGGTATACTATAGTAATAAAAAGATAACTATTATTAGCCCTATATTACTCGAACTATGCCGTCTTCTCGAAACTAGTAATCTTTATAACCGTGCGGTATAGCCTATTATCTTTTACCGGGCTAACAATTATACTAAAGACTATAATAGTAAATCTTCGGAGATGCTACGAGTATAAGGCTTATTCCCCGCTAGAGTTTTTAGTACTAGCCTTATATTTCTTAGCGGCTTTTAGTTAGTACTCCTAGTCGAAATTGTAGTAGCTACCTTTTAGTAAGAGCTATATAATCCTAATAAT
>LFZN01000672.1:0-12741 GCA_001578235.1 Pseudocercospora eumusae
GGAACTAGAGTAAGGTAATCGTAGCGATCTTCTCGTCGCTCGTAGCTAACCCGAGGCCGCTAACGTACTAGCCTAGTAAGGTCGCTAACGGGAACCCTAAGAAGGTCTTCTTCGGGCTAATGCTTATACGTACCGCGTCGAGTAACCTAAATACCGTGTCTAGATAGTAGAGGTACTCTTCTAATATCTTCGAGAATACTACGATATCGTCTATATATGCCCTCGCGAAGCCTCTATAGTCGCGTAGGATTCGGTCGAGCTTACGCTATACGAATTATACGCTATTAGAGTATCCTATAATAGCGACATTAAATTGTTCTTAGCTACGGTACGTATTAATCGTTAGCTTATAGCGATCTTCCCTCCGTACTCCCTATTAGTAGAAAAACGTAAGGTAATCTATAGTACTAATAAACTCGTAGCCGACTAGGAGGGCGAATAGGTTAGCTTACAACGGAATCTAGTAGCTATCGGGGATAGACACGCGATTTAAGGCACGGATGTCTACTACTACCCTCGGCTTATCGATCGGCTAGCCCTTATCGTCGATTACCGTCTTCTAGATAACGAAAACCGGAAATCCGAAGGGCGTCGGCTCGGTAATAAACTATATCTTATCCTAACCGTATAAGTTATCGTATATCTTATCGACTACTTCGCGATCGCGCTTCCTAAGGTAAATTACCTTAGGCGGCGGCAATTTATTAAGGTAATCGGGGACCGTCGGAATTAGTATAAACTCTAATTCTAGGATATTTACGATTATACGTCGATCCGTAAATAACTCGGGATACTTCTCTACTAGGCTCGCGATTCGCTCTACTCGCTCTAGTTTACCGTAAATAGTTACTCCTAAAGAATGCCTTCTCTCTAAGTTCGCTATTTTTATTAGAGCATTAGGGTTAAGCGCTACTAGACCGTAATCGTCTACGTCGATATAGAACGTACCCTCGAAGGAGCTATCGGTAAGGATTCCTACTCGTTAACCTACTTTTACGAGGACGTTCGAGGTAGAGTCGTTACGTAGTTAGGCGTAGGAGAAATTATAGTCGACTATATAGTTATATACTAATACTAATAGCGGCGATCCGGACGATAGACCTTATACGGATCCGTATAGCTATAATATTATACCCGCTTCGAGTATAAAGTTACGTCGGCGCGGAAGCGTACCTACGAACTAGATCGGTACTAAAGTTACTACGCGCGGAGGTAGGATAACGTCCTTAGTAACGCGGACTAGGCGATTATATACTTGCTTTCCTTTCTTTCGCTTAACCGCTACCTCGAAATTAGTACTACCCTAGTTAGAGACCGTAACCTAGCGAGTTAGTATATCGATCTTTATACCTTCCGTCGCGATCGTATCTATTCCTACTAATATCTTAGCCTTTAGTTTCGGAACTAGGTAGACTTCGCGTACTATATAGCTAAGTACTACTCCGCCTTTAGGTAGAGTCGAGGGGATATAGAAGTCTAGTAGTACGTACTCTAAGGTAACTTAGGCGCCGGAGATACCCCTAATCTCGAGAGGCTCGCGGAGCCGGTATACCTTAATATCGGGGCGATATTACACTATAAAATCTCGATCGGCAATTATTATTATATAGCCTATATCGAGGTAAATCTACTCGGCTAGGCTATCTAGTATAAGTCGGTAAGGGAATATTATATACTAGAAGTTACGGAAGGCGTAGCCTCGCTACGTCGATAGTAGTACCGTCGATCTTCGTAACTCTAGTTATACGGGTAGCCTCTACTATACCGGCTAGGTCGATAAGGCATATTTAGGATAGCTATACCTAAGGTAGGCGTATAGTAGATTTCTAGACGCGAAGCTCTAGGTATAACTCTTATAGGTATACTTCGAAGCGATAAAGGGCTGTATCGCGGCGGGGATCTTAGTTTTCGCCTTCGTCGATAGCTCCGATATAGATACCTTTTTAGCGGCTAAGGATAGCGGAGTCCTATCTCCTCCGAAATACGTACTATAATCCGACTAGTACGGATCGGTATAGTACTCGTCCGAGCTAGTATTACCGAAGTAGCTACTAGATAGATCGCCTTACTACCGACTATCCGTAGTTATATCTACTTATTCGCCGGAGGGCGCTTCTATCGTAACCGGCTCGGCCTCGCCCTCGTCTATTCGGTAGGCTTACTCCTCTCCTATAAAATAGGCTTATTTACGACGATTAGTCTAGCGTAGCTTCGAAACTACGTTAGTTAGATTAGCGGGCTTACTATCGATCTATCTTATATCTCTTAGCGGGTATAGCCTCTTCTACTACGAACTAGTACTCGGATCTTAGCGATTATTTTACTAGTTATATCGATTAGTATACGGACGGGGGTTAGGGTAGTTACCTATCGTTCCGGTTCGATCGGAATTCTCCCTCTAATTACGACCGTTATCGGCCGATTTTAGTAGAAAATCGCGACCGTTCCTCGTACGATTAAGTAGCGTTCGGGCCTTACCTAATCCTATCGCTATCTACTCCTAAGTATAGAACTTCTTTTCGTAGGCTATAACGAATTCGTTAGTCGTCGTATCCTCGTCCGGCTCCGATAGGGCTTCTTAGAATCTAGGCTCGAGGCGCCGATATACCTATAGTACTTATAATTCTTTATTAAATCTAGCATCGCTAGCTAGCCGTATCGTAGTAATAATGTAGTCGGTAATAGACTTACCGGCTCGAACGTCCTTCTACCCGTAGGACTAACGATCTAGTATCCTTATTACTTTTACGGCTAAGACCTTCTAGCGCTTACTTAGCTTCTCTTCCTAGCGCCTAATACCTTTCCCGCTACGAAGGTATCGGCGATCGCGGTCCGATATCTATATATAGTACTACGACTATACGATGCCGCGAAAACAAAGCGACATATTAAGGCGAACTTACTTAGAACCTACGATCTAGGCGTAGTCTCTAGCCGCTATAATAAAGGCATATACCGATCGATATATTATTTTATTACTAACTAAGGTATAATCGCCTTCTCTATAATCCGTTACGCTTAGCGTAGGGTCGAAGAGGCCTATACGGGCTAGGTCGAATCTTACTCGCTAGCGGTCGCGAATAGATTCTTCCGAGCTTAAGGACGATAAGGATCGGTCGTAATAGTATCGATAGCGATACGTTCGGCGGTAGCCGCGTCGGTTACGACGACTACGATCGTCCCTATCTAACGAGCTCTTAGATAACGATAGTAAGCGGCGAGAGCGACGATCGGTCTTACTATATCGCCCCGCTATACCGTATCGATAACTAGCTTAGCGATCGCTACGATTATCGTAGCTAGAATACCTATCTTCACTATCTCGCCGCGTCTTCTAGCCTCGCTAGTACCGCTTACGGTAACGCGAATACGACCGCTAGTATCGCCTATAGTACCGAGAGGGCGAACGTAGATTATCTAATCGCCGATTATAGCGATTACGCGGTAGATCGTACTCGCTATTAGTAGCGAAACCTACTTTTCTAAGTCGAGATTACTAGCGTTCGTATAAGTAATCCTACATTATCTCTTAGAACTTTCCTTTATTTCCTTACGGGCTATAGCGGTTATAACGGTTATTACGTTCCGGATAATTTCTCTACCTACCGGGCTTACCGTATTCCGGGCGGTAGTACGAGGCCTCTCTAGCTTTAGGAAAGTAGCGACCCTAGTCGCCGGGAGGGTCTATTTCCTTAGGAGCTAGGGTAAGGCCTTACTAAATTAGAAAATCGATAACGGTATCGTCTAAATAGACCCCCCGTCTCTACGCTAATTACCTTAACGCGTCGAAGCGATACTACTCCTATTACTAGCGAATCTCTTCCCGGCCGATCTCCTCTATTTCTACTAATAGCTCGCGGTAGTCGTATCGAGTATCTCGGCGACGCGAGCGGCCGTATAGTAGTTCGGCCTACTCTATCGGGCCTTAGCGAGTACTTACTAGTAGATACGGCGAGGTATTAAATAACGAAGATAGGCGTATTAGCTACTACGAATAGGGACTACTCGAGGGCCGCCGGCGAAATACTAACGGGAGCTAGCGCTTAGATCTCTCCGATAGTAGNACGGTGTCGTCTAAATAGACCCCCCGTCTCTACGCTAATTACCTTAACGCGTCGAAGCGATACTACTCCTATTACTAGCGAATCTCTTCCCGGCCGATCTCCTCTATCTCTACTAATAGCTCGCGGTAGTCGTATCGAGTATCTCGGCGACGCGAGCGGCCGCGTAGTAGTTCGGCCTACTCTATCGGGCCTTAGCGAGTACTTACTAGTAGATACGGCGAGGTATTAAATAACGAAGATAGGCGTATTAGCTACTACGAATAGGGACTACTCGAGGGCCGCCGGCGAAATACTAACGGGAGCTAGCGCTTAGATCTCTCCGATAGTAGTCGAGCTTATACTTAGTAATCGTTAGACTAGGATAGTAGTACGTGCTCCGATCGCTCCGATCTAGATTAAGCCTATATCTAGTAATCGCCTAGTTAAGTTTTAGGTGCCGCTAACTACTAGGCTAAAGGAGAGGGCGGTAGCGGTCGAGGAGATTACGGTCTTACGGATAGCTCCCGCTACTCGGTAATTCTCGCTCGCTTAACCTCTATAGGGGAGTAGATTTCGGGGTAAAGCCGCTTATAGTAGTACGATTCCCTAACCCTAGGGAATACTACTTTTAGCTCCTTAACGGCTTTCGTTAGGAGTCCTTTATCTACTACCNGCGGTCGAGGAGATTACGGTCTTACGGATAGCTCCCGCTACTCGGTAATTCTCGCTCGCTTAACCTCTATAGGGGAGTAGATTTCGGGGTAAAGCCGCTTATAGTAGTACGATTCCCTAACCCTAGGGAATACTACTTTTAGCTCCTTAACGGCTTTCGTTAGGAGTCCTTTATCTACTACCTACTACCCTAGAAAGAGGAAATTATCGAGGGTATCGAGGGCTAATTCGCGTACCTTACGTTCGGAAGGAGGCGGATTCCCTATTAGTAGGTAATATCGTCGAACGTAGGATACTAATAGGTCTACTCGGCCCTATTTATTCCTTAATTAGGTAGTAAAGATCTCGCTATGCTCGACGAATCGTTCGATGTACGAGCTAATTAGGATAATATACGATTCTATATCTAGTAATCCTAGATTCCGGTATGCCGGGAGCGGTCGAACCGCTAGTTTAGCGAATAGCGCTCCCTACCGGGTTAGGAGCGGTACCGATAAGTAACGGTATAAGGTAGATATAGAATAATGAAGTCGATTACGATAAGGAGAATATTAATCGTAATAGGTTATAGGTATTTCGGCCGAAATAGAGAGGATTCCTAACTAAAATTAGTAGGCTCTTAATATAGATAGTAAGGTAGGCACGGTAGGCGTCTCGATAGGCCCCTCCCGATTTCTTAGGAGTAACTACCCTTCTTCGTGCCGGTCTATACCTACCTCGGCTAATTAGTAATATAGAGGGAGTTTTAGTACCGGTAGCGTGCTATATACCGCTATCGACTAGTACGGAAGTAGTAGATCGAAACTAGTAGGTTATGTCGATGTAGGCTAAATATATAACGATCTAACGCCTAATCGGTACGATTAGTAGTTAAATCGATTCCGTCCGGCCTAGTAGTTATAATCCGGTGCGGGTTTCGATTCCGGTAGAGGAGGCGATTAGTATAGTAGCTAATCGTGTCGTTAACTAAGCAAAGCTACTATATTAATAGGAACCGTAGTAAACGGGGACTATCGTAATAGTGAATATGCTTATTTCCCTCTATCTGCTAACTATAGTGCCCAAGAGTATAGCGAGGAGCGCCGGGATGGGCCCGAGCCGGCAGCCTAATCGGTCCAATCCGTAACAACCATCGGTCCAATCCGTAACACCGACGCCCCTACTATACCTCTAAGTACACCTATTAAACTTCGGCGATCTACGCTACGATAGAGGCGACGATATATACGTAGAGCGTAAGAGATTATAGCGTAAGAGAAGCTTTAGAGTATAGTCGATGCCCTTAGTAGCGTCGGTTAGATAGTGGACAAGTTTATTAAAGTATGGATTAGTAGAAGAGTTAGGAAGCGGAGAGATAACAACTATAGCGCTATTATTCTAGATTTATAGTACTATTCTACCGCTAAGCTTCGACGAGCGGCGTTACGGAGGACGGTAGAGAAGTCGTCATTTAAAAGGGCTCTATATGGATAAAGACATGTTAGCTATATAGACGACTACTCGGTACCGCTCCTCGAGATAATAACCGAGCTTTCTAGGCTTCTAGACCATTACCCCTTCGGCTCCTTTAAGAGTATATCTAGTACTAAGCTTAAAAAATTAGACTTTAGCGCTACGTACGAGACTATCCGTAATTAGGCTCCTAGATGGTACCGGCTACTTACCGACCTTCTTAAAGGCTAGCGCTCTAACTAGAAGAGTTAGTATAAGCTAAAGAGCGATATAGCGATACGAAAAAAGGTATTCTTTATAACGGTTACCGTTCTATACTCGCGGATGCTATAGCGATCCGATACTATATAGTTACTCTTCTCATTATACTTATAAGGCTCTAGTACGAAGCGACGATGTTTAGAGTTCCTACATAGCCTTAGGGTCTATTAGAGTTACTATACGACTAGCCGCTTACTTAAGAAAGCGGCCGAGGTAAGTAAGGTACGTAACGTTAATAACATTAGCGGTTAAGGCTTATAGTAGTAGTACTATATAAGCAGCTCTTAGCAACTCTTAGTAACTCTTAGCAACTCTTACTAACTCTTAGGAGCTCTTAGAAGCTCTTAGCAACCCTAGACTAATTAGATAGTCCGCTAATAGCACCTAGTCGCTACCGGTTTACGTGCTNATAGCCTTAGGGTCTATTAGAGTTACTATACGACTAGCCGCTTACTTAATAAAGCGGCCGAGGTAAGTAAGGTACGTAACGTTAATAATATTAGCGGTTAAGGCTTATAGTAGTAGTACTATATAAGCAGCTCTTAGCAACTCTTAGCAACTCTTAGTAACTCTTAGCAACTCTTACTAACTCTTAGGAGCTCTTAGAAGCTCTTAGCAACCCTAGACTAATTAGATAGTCCGCTAATAGCACCTAGTCGCTACCGGTTTACGTGCTATACTACCCGTCTTATATAGATGTTACTATTCGTACGTCCGGAACCCGGGGATATAAACTTATTAGGAACTCTTAGCAACTCTTAGAAGTTCTTAGAAAGTATTAGCTAATTAGAGCGCTCGCTAACTACTAACAGGCTAAACTCGTCGACCTTAGGTACTACCTATAGAGTGTTAAAAATTACGACAATGTTAATTTCAAGGATCCAACGCGACACGAGGTCCTCGGCCATAAAGTAGAATAGAAAGCTATAACTACTACTTAGGTTGTTATATGCACTACCTTACTAGAGACTAGACTAAAACAATCTATACATCGTCCTTTAGCTCTACTAGATAAACATACTATCTACGACTCCCCGGGTATTAATTCGGGCGATAAGATTAGGGTGTAGATAACACGGTCGATTATAGCGGACGCCATTAAGTCTATTTACGGGCAATCGATAGAAAGGTTGTTTGTACTTGCCGAGTAGTTAAACCCTAGTATTCGCGACTAGATCTCGAAACCTCGCATCGATGTCCTAGCGGATTATTTACGTACACGATACTAGTAGGTAGGTAGTATTCTAGAAGACGAGGGTACTACGGAAGGCACCCTACGCGTCGGCTAGCGACTTTAGTAAGATTAGTTGAAGTTTAAGGTTAATCTAGACCCTCTATCTACCGTCCCCGACGATTTTATAGACCGTATAGAGCTTACGTACTTCGATTAGCTTAGTTCTTAGCTCTATAGAAGTGCGAAATAGTAGTAGAAGTACTCGAAGAGTTACTTTAAGCGTAGGGATTAGATGCTCGGGGTGCTAGCATAGTTCTACATCTAGATAAATTTGCTATATACTATTATCCGTACATACTAGGAGGCTAGTATAAATTAAGAGGAATGTAACTATACTATCTTAGCCGATTATAAGGCCTAGAATCGTACGCACTATAGTCGCGATAATGTTAAGTACTATTTAATAGAGCCTATAGTATACTACAGCTTTAATGCTAGGATACTACTACTCTTCTATACGGAGTTAAAGCGACGTAACATCGTAGTAGGTAGTATATTCTTATAGACTATATTCGGCGCATAGACCGAGTTTAATCGCCTCGATGCCGATAAGGGATATGTAAGTATCGATAGTAAGATCCGGAGCTACCTATCCGCCGCTACCTTTAATAACATTATCGAGGCTATACGCATCCGCGCCTTTACTCCCTCTACCTAGGTTAGAGTTAATTAGTGTAGTATATAACATAACGATGTCGAGTACCGGACTATATGTCGCTTCCTTCGAGAGACGGAACTATTCTTAATAATTAGATATGCTATCCGGCATAGTAATATTAGGTAGCTTCGACGCCTCGTAGATCTATTAATCCTAGTATTCTTCGGTGTATCGTAGTATAACTACGGGCGAGAGATACTATACTATCGATAGCTTTTAACGGACGATGTCTATAATCCTATTCTTTAACGGTCGATACTAGCATCTAGCCTAGTTAATTAGTAGGGCAAGTTAGATACATTTAAGCCTATCGACCTAAGCCTAGAACATCTTAACCTTAGGTGTAAAACGGAGTTAACCTATTTTAAGAATAGTACTCGTAACGTAGATATTATCTTCGATCGCATCTATCGGACTAACGTCTATGTCCGGCGAGTACGCGCCTATCTTAAGAAGGAGTTTAGTACCTATATGCCGGAGGGTTACATAGTCCGTAACGCTAAACTAGACATCTTCTCGCGCGCCCGTACTCTATTTAATAGTAATCTAGGCGATATTCGCGAGGAATAGGACATCGAGGGCAAAAGGTTCTATAATTTATTCGACATTCTAACGGCTAGTATAAGCGTGCTTTCTAATAAGATTATAGAGTTTAATTAGCGTAACTCCTCGTATGCGGTACTCGATAAAAGGTTACTAAGTAATAATATACCTATTAAGTAGGTTAATATTAATGCACTTAACCTTGTAGACTATTAGAATCTAGATCTCGCGGATGTCGAAGAGCTAGATCTCACATAGGCATAGTATGTTAACGTAGTGTGCTAATAGGCTAGTAGGTAGACGGTAATAGTAGTAAGAATATATAGTATGTTCGTAAGGCTAACCGGCCGAGATAGCAAGTTCTTTAGTAGTAGTAGTAGTAGCTACTATGTCTAAACGCTAAATAGAAATAGCGTAGCTAGCTAGTAATAGTAAACTAAAAAAAAAATAAAAGATATAGCCTATTTACGCCTAAGTACTAACGATTATATTAGTACTACTAGCGCCGGAGTCTTTACCTAGCTTTAGAGCTAGGACTTTAGGGTCCTTCTTCTTCTTCTCGTCCTCGCTATGCGAGGTAATACTACGTACGAAGTTAGCATATATTATAGACACGATATAACCCTTAGATAGAGTATATTAGACTTACTAGGCTATAACCTCTACACGATAGTAGGTATACGAAGTACCTACGTTCTTTACCTACTACCGAATGTCTTAACGGTACCCGTAGTACGGTACGCTAGATACTCGGTAGTAGTCGCAAGCGACCGGACGGCGTATACCGAGCGAGGTCTCTATAATGCGTACGGCATAGTTAATTATAGTAGCGCGCGTCTACTACTATAAACCTATATACGACATTAGTACTATAGCTAATACTACCGACATACCGACGATAGAGAAGTACATACTAGAAAGGCGGTCGGGCGACTACTACTCGCCTATTACCTAGGTATCCTCGCGAGCGGACGGAGTAATACGCGGAGTATTTGTCGGCTATAGCCTATGTAGATAGACATAGGCTATAGCGAAGCTAGTAGCATTGGACGGAGCTAGAGCTAGAGCTAGAGCTAGAGCTAGTATAGGTACTAGTACAGGTGTAGGTACAGGTGCTAGTATAGGTACTAGTGCTAGTGCTAGTACTAGCGGAGCGGGCGTAGCTAAGATCGGGACGAACGGGGCGGTAGTGCCGGCGGCCTAGTCGTCGTCGTCGTCGTCGGCTTAGCTATACTATTATTAGTACATTCGACATACTATCGTTAATAAGTAGTAGACTTACGTGTCGAGCGGAGGGAGCGGGTTCTAATCGTCGTTATCGTCGTGGCTATATATAGTTAACGATGTATATACGCGAAGGTCGGTTAGACGAAGGACTTATAGAATAGTCTACTCTTACTACTATTGCTATTACTACTATTACTCTTACTACTACTATTACGCGCTATATCGAATATAAATGATTAGCGCATAGTTCGACGAGTAGGAATCGGACGGTAGACGTATAGTGCTACTACTACAGCGGCGGCGGCGGCGGCTGCTACTACTACTACTTACTACTACTACTATTGTTAGATACTATGTCGCGGATAGTAAGCATATTACTAATACTGCTGTCGGTGCCGGTTAGATTATATATAGACGAGCGCGGCGGCGGCTTACACGCTATCGCTACTACTAAATACTATATATAGGTTAGTCTACTTACTTTAAACGGGTTAGGATAGTGCATATTTACATAAGACGAGCGGCCGGCGCTAGTCGGTTAGAGTTCTTCGTAGAGTTAGCTAGATTAATACTATAGACTAGAGCTAGATATGTTATACGGCGACGTACATCTAACCGCGTATAGTTAGGTCCCTAGAATTAACTATTAGCATATAAACTAGCTAGACCGCGGACTACTACTACTAATTTACTAACTACATAGAGAACGGAGTAGCTATCTTTGTTACTTCCTATGTCGGTAACGTAGTTCTTATGTATAAGGTAATATTATAGACGAGGGTAAGAGGGAATGTACGTAAGGAAAAGAGGAAGAGAAGGAAGAAGACTAGATGAAGTAATGTACTACTATGAGAAGCACGTTCTAAGTAAGTCCTATTATGCTCGTAGAGTAAGAGAGTAATAATTAGGAGGTGAGCTTAAAGTCCTAGGAAAGGTAGCTAATCGATAGGCGACCTAAGGGAATACTACTCTACTCCCTACGTAAAGTAAGGCTAGCTCCGTAGATCCGCGTAACATGATTAGCTAATAGTTGCTAAGAGTCGCTAAGAGCTCCTAAAAGTTTATATAGGAGTAAGCTACGATAATAGTAATGCCCTACTTTTATTAGCATTATCGCGCTCTCGAAACACCCGCCCTACGAGTATCCCAATAATAGCTAGATTAGTCCTAAGGTACGAGCGACATATCCTAAGTAGACGAAGTAGGCGCTAAACCTAGGTAGGCACATACTAGACACCGAGAGGAGAATTCTCTACTAAGTATATCGCGGGAATACCCGCTATTATATACTATATACCGCACTACTCGATATACGGCCGCTTATTGGCTAAGAGTTGCTAAGAGTTGCTAAGAGTTGCTAAGAGTTGCTAAGAGTTGCTAAGAGTTTCTAATTATTGGGATTCGCCGAGTTTATTACTTCTATAGCGCATACTTTATCGTCCGTCCCTCTAAAGGCGGACATATACGAACAATACGATACTAAATATAGCTATCTACATATAAATAACGCGCTCTTATTAGCTAATAGTTTCTAAGAGCTACTAAGAGTTCGTCGACGTCGCGCTATTAGTATTTCCGGAGGACTTCCGCCGCCTCGCGACATTAATAGTACCTACTCTTCTAGCGGTGCTATGTCGAGGCTACCTCGAACGGTCCCCTTCGACGTAGACTTTACTATACGTCCGAAACGAGTATACGATACTAGGCTTAACGCCGGGGCCGTAAGCGTACTCGCATTAGGGTCTCGCTTAGCGAGTATATTTCGACTTAGTAATGTAGCGACCTTAGACCGCTTCGTAGGGGTCTTACGTATATACTAGGTTAGCGTTACGGCATTACGCTTCCCTCGTTTACGCTAACTAGGAGTCGACGGAGTCTCCTCGACTAGCTAAGTCTCCTCGACTAGCTAAGTCTCCTCGACTAGCTAAGTCTCCTCGACTAGCTAAGTCTCCTTAACTAGCTAAGTCTCCTCTACTAGCTAAGTCTCCTCGACTACTTAAGTTTATAGCCTTACCGGCGGTAAACTCGGTATATATACCTAAGAGAGTAGTACGGCCGTATACATCTCGGCTAGCAACATCGCGTCTTTATCGGACGCGGTTAGGGATAGTAACGGGGAAGATACGAATAGATTATAGAAACGCTAGGTAGCCGTAGTAATCCTTACCGTATTCTAAGTAGAGTCTCCCTATATAGACTATAGTATGTCTATATTACGTAGTATATAGATAACGCTACGGACTATTAGCGTACTTAGAGGTACGAAGGTATTCCTCTTTAGTAGTAGCTATCTACCTAGTAATAACGTAAACGGCTCGATTAAAGGCTATCGAGGAGATAGTATAGGCTTACGAACGATACGCTATTATCCTTATAAGTCGATACGTACGCGTAACTTAGCCCGCCGCTACGAAAGTATCCTCTATAATACCGCTCTCGCTAATATATTATCCTACTAGTTATACTCTTATTCTAATGCTCGACTAGTTACGGCGATCGGACTAGCCGCCTAGTCCTCTAAGGCGGTCGCATTAATACTCGACGCCGCCTTCTACGCCCGCCGTAACGCTCTCTTAGCCGCCCGCTTAGTACGTATTCGCGCTAATTCGGTAGTAATCTAAATATACTAGTCCTAAAGAAACGAGATAAGA
>LFZN01000679.1:0-10639 GCA_001578235.1 Pseudocercospora eumusae
AGCTTAGCGAGGAACTTCTAAACAACTTAGTTCGGTGTAAACTACCGATTCTTCAACCGTTTAGCAAGGGATTCCTCTTGAGCTTAAAGAGGACTCGTAATTTCTACGACCTCTTCAACTCTGCTAACTTGACAATCTTAGAGCACGAATCCTCCCTCGAACCCTAAGGGTTTAATCGAGGGGGCAATAGGACAGTAGTGGTCTTAGGACAGTACCCTCCCTCGACGTCTGCGAGTGTACCGAAAGGCGACGACCGGTCGAGAGGTCCACCTATTATAGATGGGTCCTTTGTAAAGTAGATGACGGCCCCCGAGCTACCTTCGGGTATAGTAAGGGGCTTACTCGAAATACATTGGAACTTGACATAGTAGGCACTAAAAGGCAGGGCATCTCTGTCTTCGATTCGGCTTATTAAGATAGACATAGGTCCATCGTTTGTACGGTTGTGGATAGCTAGGTCTTAGTGTGTTTGGGTTTAAAACCCTAACCCCTACCCCTAACCCAACCCCCTAACCCTTCGTTCAAAGAACGATTGTGTACCCCCCCGGGTACAGATGGAAACCTATCGACTTCGTTAGTAATTACTAATAACACGACGGAGATACTTCGCATCTCTTACCAAGTTATTCGGAAACTGTCGGCGGAGCCTGCCTTATAGCGGGAAACCCGCCGGAAGTCGGCCGCTTTAATGACCCACCCCTGTCGGGGTACCCCCGCTACTAGCGGGAGTTCCCGACGGGCCATCCCGCGCGAGCAACTCATTAACGTTAGCCATTGTCTTTAGGAATCGTAAAAGATGGTACATGGGCTTACCGGAGTTTAGTCCGACCCCTATCGGGGCACCCCCGCCACCGACATAGGTCCCCTGTCGGGGCACCCCCGCTACTAGTTTTCGAAAAATAACTTACCTGCCTCGAAAAATGCTCTTACCTCTCCTATAGGTTTAAGATGTCGAAATGGTGGTACATCTACATCGAATTAGTAGCTCGGAATGATCGGAAACGGTTAGATCGGATGCTAGACTTACCTAAATGCCTTAAAACCCCTTAAAGGCCCCCCTCTCCCTCTGCTCCACCCCTTCCGGGGCTAGTCGAATGACCTAGTTATCCCTCTACGAAGTAGCATAAGTGCCTAAGGCACCCGAGAGGAATGGAAAGGCTAGACGGTCGATGTGGAAAGAGTAAGAAGGAAAAAAGTAGAGGACTGAGCCTCTACTTATCTCCCGTCGTTCCTACTATCTCTACGGTGTCCTTTTCCCTAAATAGGAAAACGGACGGAATAGGTAAATGCCTAGGAATAGGTTGATGCCTAACCGCCGAAAGGTTCTCGTACTTTATGGATTGCCCTACCGTTTCGGCGATTCATGGCCCCTATTCGAGTTTACGAGGGTCCCGTATTAATTTCCTAGGGCACCGTGTTAGTATTAAGCATTAATATAGGGACATGCTACCCCTAGAAATGAATACGAGTTAGCTAGGCTTATCGTATCGCCGGGGGCGGGCTTGTTTAATCCTTATAAGCTTACTATTGCTAATATTCGGTAGTTGTAGGCTCGTATAGCCCCTCAACCTTTCGATCGATTACCGACGAGTCTATAGGACATATAGAGTCGCCTAGAAGTAGTCCCTAAAGAGCACACATAGGCGAAACTACTCTATCTTTTAGAGTAGTCGGACTACTTTATTCCTCTTCGGACTGCCCCGTTGTCGATTCCACCCTTTATTCGGACTCTTGTAATCGTGTTCTCCTACTCCTCTTTAAGTGCAGTTTCGAGTCCTACTTTTGTAACGCAGTTTTGAGTGAAGGGGTTCCTAACCCTAACCCACGAACGACAACACCACCACACCACAATGCCACCGCGATCTGTCATCTCCCTTCCCCTCCTCGGCTCTAAGCCAAAGAGTTCTCCTAACGGTCTCGATGAAGCAATCTCCCTCGCTAATTCGGTTGAAGACTTAATAAGGATTACTCCGAAGAGCTTTTAATTAGCTTTCACGCCGTTGCTAAAAGAGTTGTTCGAACTATCTATTAAGGCACAGAACTCTTAACTTAGTATATCGGCATTAGAGACGCACATGTTTAAAGGCACTTGTCCCGCGAACATCTACGGTGCACTTAAGCTTCCTGTTTTATAGGTCGCTAAAGAATTCTCCGGGACTTCGACTTGCGATGCCTACTTACAGGCCGCGAGGAACAAGCTCTAAGACACTTATAAGGAGTTTCTAAACCACTTTGTGGAATAGAAACGAAAAGAGTCTAAGGAACTCTTACGCCTTATAAGTGACGAGATCATTTCCGCTAGGGCGAAAGCCTTAGTAGAAGAGGTCTACTCGCGTTTAAAGTTCGCCTACGAGATTCCGACCGAATCTAGCGACTCTAAACTAAGCCCTATTTTCCAACTAGAGCTTAGAAAAGCGAGGGACCACGGAGCCGACCTTTGTAGGAAGGCTATAGCTCTCGGCTTCGCTAAATACTCTCGAGAACAAGCTGCTCGGGAGAAAAAGATTGCTATTAAGTAAGACGTCGACACGAAAATGTAAGACATCGGAGAGACGAACCTTTAACAAGCAGTCAAAGAAGCAGTGGCTGACGCCTTAGCTAAGGCTAAGGCTAAAAAGCCTACTAAGACCTCCGGTAAGTCTTTTAATCAGTCCGCTAACGACATTAAGAAACTAACACCGAATAGGCAAAAAACAACCAACAAAATCTAAACCCACTTCTAAGAAGCCTACTAAGAAGACGAAAGTCGAGAAAGGAGGAAAGAAAGGAAAAGGGACAGGAAAGGTTCAGAAGAAGAAGAAGTAGACTGGATCTACTCTGGGTCGGTTAGGTAGAGAAAGGGGCCTATTGACATTGATTCTGTACCTAAGCAGTTCTTTACTGCTAGTTTAGATAAGCAAATCAAATATTTACTGTTGAACTTATCTTGCATTTTTCTCGATAGTATTCTTTTGTCTACTTGTAAAGTGTTCAAAGGACCTTCTATATTAATTCCTAGAGATATAGAACAGCGTCTAGCCTTGAACGGAAAATTCATCTTCTATACTAAACTAGATAGACAACTACCCCTCGAAGCCTTTAAGAAAGCTTTAAGAAGTATTAGGCTAGCCTACTACTTTGAGGGAAAAGAGGATAGGGAATATAATCCCACGTTCTATATTAAATCAGACTAGAGTCTACCGGACAATATCCAACTAAACTTCGCCCTAGGACAAACGAAACAATGGCTTAAAAACCGTTGTAATAGTATAGTCCAACCAGCTAAGAAGTTTAGAATAAATACCTCGCGTATCGTCGACTTTCTCCGTGGGAATGAGTACCTAGTGAAAGTAACGGACAAGAACTTAGGACTAGCGGTCCTAGCTAAAAGCTAGTATATAGAACAATCCCGTAAGCACCTCGAAAACCTCGAAGCTTATAAGTGGATTGAAGACTGGGACATAGAGCCTATCCTCGAAGAATTTAGAATACTACTTTTTAAGTACAAATGGCCTTAAACAATCGAGATTTTTCTTAAAACAACTAAGTATAAACTACCTAAGTTCTATGTGATCCCTAAGGTTCACAAAGTACCTGTAAGTTCTAGGCCTATTATTCCATCACATAGTTAGGTTATAAGCCGTGCGAGTGAAGTAGTAGACTATTTTTTATAGAAACTTCTTGTTTTTTATCCTTAGATATTAGATTCAACTAAGTCCTTTGTGGAGGCTTTAAGATAGGAAGGATCGGGCAGTCTAGAAGGCGTGTACTTTATTACGGGAGATGTAACAGCTATGTACACTAATATCGCCTCTAAAGATGCGTATACTGTTATCAAGGCTCTCTTAAAGCGACACAGTATCGATCTAGAAGGCTACGACTTAGAGAGTCTAACGGATTTGTTACGGTTCGTCCTCTCTAATAATTACTTTAGTTACGAAGGACATACTTTCTAGTAAATATCGGGCTTAGCCATGGGGACGTCTTATGCCCTAATCGTCGCTAACCTATACTATGCCTTCTTCGAGAAAGTACTCCTTTAGAAATATTATTAAGTAACCTTCTATCGGAGGTATATAGATGATATTTTCCTTAAATTTAAGGGTTCTAAAGTAGAATTGCGGCAATTCTTTAATACCTTTGAAATAAAAGGGTTGAAGATTACTTAGGAATCCTCTTTGACACATGTGCACTTCCTAGATGTGTTAGTGTTTAAAGAACGGAACTCCCTCGTAACTACTGTTTACCGTAAATGGTTAAACAAGTATATGTATATCCCATGGTCCTCGGCTCATCCATTAAGCGCGAAAAAGGCTTTTATTAAGGCTAAGAGGACCCGCCTCCGGATGATTTGTTCACGCGATTAAGACTTCTACGATTGTGAACGATTCTTCTTTGCGAATTTAATTAGGCGTAGATACCCTAAGCAAACGCTATTAAGCTAGTTTTCGCTACCTCTTTCTTCAAAGAATAAGGTACAGGAAGTAAAACAGGACAAGACTCTATTACCGTCCTATTATAATCCAGTATGGGAATATATACCTATGTCTCAGCTTAGCGAGGAACTTCTAAACAACTTAGTTCGGTGTAAACTACCGATTCTTTAACCGTTTAGCAAGGGATTCCTCTTGAGCTTAAAGAGGACTCGTAATTTCTACGACCTCTTCAACTCTACTAACTTGACAATCTTAGAGCACGAATCCTCCCTCGAACCCTAAGGGTTTAATCGAGGGGGCAATAGGATAGTAGTGGTCTTAGGACAGCACCCTCCCTCGACGTCTGCGAGTGTACCGAAAGGCGACGACCGGTCGAGAGGTCCACCCATTATAGATGGGTCCTTTATAAAGTAGATGATGGCCCCCGAGCTACCTTCGGGTATAGTAAGGGGCTTACTCGAAATACATTGGAACTTGACATAGTAGGCACTAAAAGGCAGGGCATCTCTGTCTTCGATTCGGCTTATTAAGATAGACATAGGTCCATCGTTTGTACGGTTGTGGATAGCTAGGTCTTAGTGTGTTTGGGTTCAAAACCCTAACCCCTACCCCTAACCCAACCCCCTAACCCTTCGTTCAAAGAACGATTGTGTACCCCCCCGGGTATAGATGGAAACCTATCGACTTCGTTAGTAATTACTAATAACACGACGGAGATACTTCGCATCTCTTACTAAGTTATTCGGAAACTATCGGCGGAGCCTACCTTATGGCGGGAAACCCGCCGGAAGTCGGCCGCTTTAATGACCCACCCCTGTCGGGGTACCCCCGCTACTAGCGGGAGTTCCCGACGGGCCATCCCGCGCGAGCAACTCATTAACGTTAGCTATTGTCTTTAGGAATCGCAAAAGATGGTACATAGGCTTACCGGAGTTTAGTCCGACCCCTGTCGGGGCACCCCCGCTACCGACATAGGTCCCCTGTCGGGGTACCCCCGCTACTAGTTTTCGAAAAATGACTTACCTACCTCGAAAAATGCTCTTACCTCTCCTATAGGTTTAAGATGTCGAAATGGTAGTACATCTACATCGAATTAGTAGCTCGGAATGATCGGAAACGGTTAGATCGGATGCTAGACTTGCCTAAATGCCTTGAAACCCCTTAAAGGCCCCCCTCTCCCTCTGCTCCACCCCTTCCGGGGCTAGTCGAATGACCTAGTTATCCCTCTACGAAGTAGCATAAGTGCCTAAGGTACCCGAGAGGAATGGAAAGGCTAGACGGTCGATGTGGAAAGAGTAAGAAGGAAAAAAGTAGAGGACTAAGCCTCTACTTATCTCCCGTCGTTCCTACTATCTCTACGGTGTCCTTTTCCCTAAATAGGAAAACGGACGGAATAGGTAAATGCCTAGGAATAGGTTGATGCCTAACCGCCGAAAGGTTCTCGTACTTTATAGATTGCCCTGCCGTTTCGGCGATTTATAGCCCCTATTCGAGTTTACGAGGGTCCCGTATTAATTTCCTAGGGCACCGTGTTAGTATTAGGCATTAATATAGGGACATGCTACCCCTAGAAATGAATACGAGTTAGCTAGGCTCATCGTATCGCCGGGGGCGGGCTTATTTAATCCTTATAAGCTTACTATTACCAATATTCGGTAGTTGCAGGCTCGTATAGCCCCTCAACCTTTCGATCGATTACCGACGAGTCCATAGGACATATAGAGTCGCCTAGAAGCAGTCCCTAAAGAGCACACATAGGCGAAACTGCTCTATCTTTTAGAGTAGTCGGACTACTTTGTTCCTCTTCGGACTACCCCGTTATCGATTCCACCCTTTATTCGGACTCTTGTAATCGTGTTCTCCTACTCCTCTTTGAGTGCAGTTTCGAGTCCTACTTTTGCAACGCAGTTTTGAGTGAAGGGGTTCCTAACCCTAACCCTAACCCTAACCCTAACCCTAACCCTAACCCTAAGAGTATAGCCTCCGCTAGGACGCGAGCGACGCTTACGAGTAGAAGTAGACCGGCCGGATAGCGTAGAGCTAGCGTCTATAATACTAGCGGAGGTATAATAGAGACGAAAGTTAAGGGACGCTTACGTAATAGGTACGGGAAGTAGATAGAGTAAGTGCGGTAAGCTTAAAGAAAAAAGGAATTATTTCTAGGAGCGAAACCTCGCGTTTTATACCCGATCGGCCTACGTAGAGTAAGCGTTACTACGAGTAACCGATTAATAGTTCTTAGATGTACGTATACGGCTTTACCTAGTAATAACTTTTACGAAAAATAGTAAAGCGAGAGGAGTAAGGTAACTAAAATAGCGCCGTATAGTAACTATATAGAAGCTAGAAGAACGTAGTAGAAGCGCGTAGGAAGCGAGGGTAGGAGTCGGAGAAGGGAGTCTTTAAACCTCGTAGCTAAGGATAGCGGTATAGGGAGAGGGGAGCCTCTTATACGAGCCTCGAGGAGGTAAAGCCTCGAGCTATACCTACTTAGCGTATATAGTAGGATGCGGCCCGCGGGCGCATACTATGTAGGTTACGTGTACGAACATTGCGGATGTAATGCGCTAAGGGATCCGCAATTATACTAATAGTTATTATAAACTAGCGGTACGACTATAGTTAGTAGGCTCCGCGTATATAGGGTTTCCGTAAGGCTCCGGCTAGCGATATTTATTAGCCTAGCTAGAAGTACTTAATAAAGTATACTAATTAGTTCTCCTACCTCCTAAACTATAGGAGGATTTATAACATAGCTTTCGTAAGGTCCTAGCTTTAGTAACTATCGTAATAAGGAAATATATTAAGACGGAAAGGAACTTTAGGTATACGCCTAAACTTTTAGGGCTATAGACGCGTAGGCATCCCGGCCGCTAATTAGTAGACTACCCTATATAAAAAATAAGTAGACGTAGCGCTACGTCGCGTCTACTATAAAACCTAGCTAATACTCTTTAGTATCTATAGGATTAAAGAGGTTTAGGTTATTAAAGACGTTCCCGTTAGTAGCGGCGGTCTCGTTATTAGAGACATAATTAGTAGCCTTTACTATATTAGCCTTCTCCTCGTTAGCCTTCTTAGTAGCCTCTACTACGGCCTTCTCTATAGTAGCCTTCTCCTCGGTAGCTTTCTCTACGGCCTTCTCTATAGTAGCCTTCTCTATAGCCTTCTTAGTAGCCTTCTTAGTAGTAGCCTTCTTAGTAGCCTTCTCTACTTTAACTACTTCGTACCCGGCTATCGCATCTAGGTAGGCATCCTACGCATTAACATATTATTTAAGCGTAGCTAACCGGTCCTTCTTACTCTTACGCTTAGCGTCGGTCCTAGATAGCTTTCGCATGCTAGTAGTTAGTTCCGCGACGAGCCGATTACCCTCGCCTACCTTAATGTCGGCTACTACCTAGTCGCCTAATTCTAACATGTCGGGCTCCTCCGGTAGTAGGTTATCGAGTTCTATTAGATCTTCGGTCGGTATAGACGACGTAGTAGATACTACGGTAATCGGAGGGACTAGCCGGCCCTCCTTCTCGGTAACATATATAAGTCCCCTCTTAATATAGTCCGACGGCCGTTCGACTTACCTATAGAACTCTAGGACGATATCTATAATAGTTGTTAGTAATAATGTACGACGGTTAGGAGGAAACTTTAGGTATATACCTTTAACGCGTAATAATAGGTATATACCTAAAGTTTCTATAGTTAAATATACCGGTTCTAGATATACGTTATAATAGGGTAGCATCCTACCGGGTAAGGTAATCGGTAGCTATCTACACGATACGCTCGATTTACTCGGGATCGACCTACGCGGGACCGGTCGCGCGCTAGATATATTCGCGATTTTCGACGTACTTAACGACCGCCTTAACGTCTAAATCCTATTCTTCCTTAGCGCGCATCTTCTCTAGGATCTTCTACTTCGCTTCTTCGTCTACGGCCGTCTTCGCCTCGATCTATCCGATTAACTCGCGTACTACCGAGCCGCCGTATATTAGGCGGAAGAGGATCTCGTTAGGTAGGAGATTCTTAGCCGAAGGATTCTCGATATCGCCCTACTCCTAGTCGCGACGCGGCGAGCGTACGCTAAATATAGTTCGGATTAATGCGTCGGCGAGGACTATGTAGATACGATTTTCGAGTTCGGCTCGGGCTTTACCGGTAGGTTCTTAGGCGGTATTAAGTAAGCGCTAACCCTCTTCGCGGCTTAGGAGTACGCCCTCCTAGATAATAGCGTCTATAACGGTTAGCTTAATGCCGTAGGTAGATCGAACCTACTCGATAAATCGCTAGTAGTACTTCTACTAAAGAGCCTAATTAACCGTTTCGTCGACCGTTAGATTATACACGTCGACGGGGTGCTCTTAACCTATGTAATGCTAACGGCCGCCCGCTTAGATTCCCGTACGGAAGGAAACGTTATCGATAAGGACTATCTTATAGCTAGCCTTCTAATAGTTAGCCGACTCGGCGCTAGTGCGCGAAGAGATAATTATAATGCGGACTTTAGGGTCGGTAATAAAGGTACGCTCGGCTAGGACGCGAGTTCGGTTAGTAATGCCCGCCCGGATAACTACATACTTAATCTAGAGTAGGCCGTAGACTAGCTCGGCGTCGAAGATAGAGATCGGCTCGTGCGCCTAGATTATAAGTTTCTATTTATCGACTAGAACGATATCTTTAATAAACTCTAAGACGGCGTAGTACTTAGGAGAGGCCCGGTAGATATAGTTAAGGGCGGTAAGGCGTTCGGTAGGTAGCTAAGTCTAGGTATCTCCCTTAATAGACGTATAGAAGAATTAGAGGGGATCGAGGGCGCTATTATTCCTACGATCGAAGATTAGCACATAGTAAAACATATTAGAGGAAACTTTAGGTATATACCTAAACTATAGCCGAAAGAAAAGGTATATACCGAAAGTTATATAAAACTTATAAGCTATTAATAGTTATAGCGCTAGTATCCTTACGGCGCTTTAGTATACGCGCGTTAAGGGGGTTATTCGAGGATAGTATAAGCTAGCGACGTAGCCCGGTAGCGCGACTACTCTACTCGTCCTCGTCTACTATATATAGTTTCTTAGCGTCTACTTAGTCGGCGAAGGATTTATATGCCCCGTTATATAGCGTATAGGAGGTCTCGTCTATGCGGATCTCGATGTTATAGAAGCGTAAGGGTAGGATGTCGGTACCGATTAGATACTACTAATTATTCGCCTCTATAACCTAGCCCTTAACGCGCCGGATCTACATTAGACTAAGGACTAGTAGTATTACGGAGCCGATATTCTACGTGCCGCCTATCGCCTTATAAGCCGCGGCGGGATCGAGCGCGAGTAGAAAGTACTAGTTTAGCGGCATCTCTAGAGCGACCTACATGTCGCACGGGTCGCTAGGGATCTAGTACTAGTCGAGATCGTAGTAGTCGCGGAAGAGATAGTATAGTCGTTCGTACTCTCTCGCGTCGAGCCTATACTTACGTACCTAGTCCGTTATATAAGGGAGCTCTACGATCTAGCGCTAAGCGAAGCGTATAATAGAGGTAATATCGTAGACGTAGTTACGAATAACGGTAGCGGTAATAATAGCTATACCGTTCTACGGTCGTAGCCGGTATAACGTGTCGGTCTAATTCGCGTTAGGATTACCTACCGCATAACCCTCGTCGGCCGCGATAAAGGAGAACGAGTCGGCTACGATGCGTAGTACGTTAGTCGACCGGATATCGGCCTTAGTAAGGCGGTTAGCTACGGCGGCGTCGTCGACGTCGTTATCTCTATCGTCGTCGCTAGTACCCGCGTCGTCGTTATCTCTATCGTTATCTTCGTCTTTATCGGCGGGTACGGCGCGATTCTTCTTCGAAGTCTCTACGGTACGGTTCGTTAGGAGAATTTATCGAGGGAGTACTTAGTAAGTAGTAAGTACCGCGTTCCGGGACGTTTACTTATCGTCGGGACTCTACTCGGCTAGCTACGTCTATAGAGCGACGAGATTAGTAGGGATAGCCGTAGACTCCGTATACTAGTTATCGCGCTAATTCTACTTAACGCCGAGCGAGTAGAAGGTATATACGTAGATATACTTCGTACGGTCGCCGTCGGGGTCGTAGAAGTACGTAGCGGCATCCGTTAACTACGCCGTTAACCTATTTAGCGGATAGACGATAATAGGTAGGCGGTAGTATAGACGTAGGCCTAGGCGCTTACGTAGGTCGCTTAGGTACT